>JAJMAN010000022.1:0-141158 GCA_030564965.1 Ogataea nakhonphanomensis
AGATCTACAGACTTAACATTTGCAATATGAAGCTATGGTTGTTTGCTGTAGTAGATTTAAGATTTTTGGAATTGAATGAAGATTCACAATATATTGGACATTCGTCGTAGGATGTTCGGTGGTAGGACCGATGTTGTTCTTGTCGCCAACAAGTTAATTTTTATGGTTAACTAATTTTTGGTGAAGACGGGAGAAGTGAATTTCCGAGTTTGGATTAGTGTTCTATTTGTTCATCTCTTAGTTTGAGAACATAAAATATGGATGCCACTGTCAATTCATTAAACTCAAAAAGACTTGTGGTAACCAAGGAAAATGTTTCAGGAATTGGTTTCTTATGAATGTGGTACGCCCTTTTTTAATGGCCTGGAAACATGTAGATGGAGTTTGTTGGCAGGTTGATATAGCTTTTGTTGAGCATGGAGTCTTACACCGTTTTTGCTAAATGTCTTATTTTGAAAAATGATTGGTAACCATTTTTGACTACCGCTAGAAAGAATTCTTTTTATTGAAGTCATGTAAATTTGGTGTTCATGTTAACGCTGGCCAAAATTGATTTGTCAGCTGCGGCAGTTGTTATCAAATAATAACAATTAATAAGTACAGACAGACAGACAGAGGTCGAATATTCAGTAGAACTTGACAGCAGTTTAGGATAAGATGTTACTGTGAACAACAAAATTGTCTAAAAAAACAGTATATTCAAGGAATACTTTTGAAACTTTTTGGTTGCATCAAGATATCCAACATAAGAATTCTTACACTCCAGAAGAAACGATACCTTGATTACGAAAGTGGACTGTTTACTCAATCCTCCTGAATGTCAAAAAAAGAGGTTTGCAAAAGCGTATGCTATGCAATTTATAGCTCCAGTAGGAGCTATGATCGGATAATAGTTTTTAAGAAAAAAAACAGCAATTCAACTATATAGTTGTATAGAAATTGATCTAGGTAAACACTTCAAGTATAGAATCAAATCTGAATATGTATTTTCACCTACAATATTTGTCCACTGGAATAAGGTATCAGGCTGACATAAAATACTCAAATGTGTACTTCTTTGATCCATTGAAGTTCACAATAGCAGTGAGACTAGAACTGGTTTAAGTTCCAGTTTTCAAGACATTGGTCAATTGCTATAGAGCTAAATTAATTTTGAAGTTTATTATTTTATGGTGCGTCCGTTAGTTGATTGCCTTTCAATCCACGTTTCGTCCAGTATTTTTATACAGCAAAAAAGGTAAGATATAGGTCTAAAAGTTTTAGTTTCATTGTTAGATTTGTGATTGACACAGTTAGTGAGTGACCTGATATAGCAATGCTGATTCTGCAAACTTAATTCAGAAATAAAGTATCTGAGAAATGATTCAGATAATTATGTGCCATCTTTGGTAAAGACTTTCTTGCCACTGCAAACTGGATCGTGGAGAGCAAGTCAGAATCACATGCTCTTTTATCCGTCTTAGAGCCAGTTTCAGCCCCTCTTGTTTCAAGCAAATCATTTTTCTTCTTCTACTTGCTTTTTGCTGAGCCTCTGTTATCTGTCTATGATCAGTCTTATTATTAATTGTGAATCTTTTAAAAATATGAGACCATAACTTAATCCTTATTTAACCAACAACAACTTTCACGTAGCGGACTGCATCTCGTTAATTCTGGCTTTTTCTCAACATATTCTTTAATATTAAAGACTACAGAAAATCCATTTCATGTTAGATCTAAACCTTGAGCTAGCTGTACTCATCATCCAGTTGGAAAGCAAAAAATGTTGGTGAAAACCATAATTTAAGCTAAATTTGAACATAAAATTCAAATGCATTTTAATGATGAGCACTGGAATCAATTAAATTGCACATGATAGTCACGTTAGTGTTTGAGGCAATAAAATAAGTTAAAGACGACCAGATGTTGAAAATATAAGTCAGGCTTATTCAAAAACTAGGCCCGCTGTCGGATCTTGGCTAAACATTCACTTATAATTCTTCCCGATGCAACTAAGCTCTCATCTTCATATCTCTGTCCCACAAGTTGTAATGAGATGGGCGCACCTTTAAAAACTTCAGGGCTGTACTTTTTGCTTTCCCGTTTATCTATACTATTGCAGTAATCTTTGCGATCATCAGCTCTGTCAATGGTAGGATCTTGAAATAGGCCGGTCGGAAATACCAACCCAGGATAGTCAAGTAAATTCCACATTGCACAGTAGTTCCAGTAGATAGTAGTTCCTAGCTCTGATGCAACTCCCAAATAGGCAGGGCATAATATAAAGTCAACACCTCGTGTCTGCATTAACTCCTGATACTTGTTTCGGAATTCATCTCTTTTGACATTCAACTGATGATTCTTTTCAACAGATATTTTTCCCTTTCCATAGCTGAAAGCCCACGCAGTTAATGGGTGAATAGGCTCACCCGATTTGGCTAGCAATTTGTTTTGAGATGCACAACCGTCTGCAAAATACATGCAAGAAACAATATCCCAGATTTCATCACATTTATATGGCTCCCATTCAACCACATGGATTCCAAAAAATTCCAAACACGCTTTGGTATGCTCTAGCCCTCTCATAATGGGAGGATGGGGTTTTACAATACCATCCGTTCTCATGATTCCAATTGTAATGTTTTTGGATGGTGCTACCTTTTTCCATGGCATACGGACAAGAGTAGCGTCGAGATTCCATGGAGAAGAGGATAAGTATGACTCCATGAATAACTCAATGTCATCGGTATGTTGTGCAAGTGGGCCAATGGCTAATTTCACTGATTCCTGACCACTTCCAGCTGAAACGCAACCTTTCACAGATATCCTTCCAGTGGTAGGTCTTAAACCAAAACAACCATTGAAAGCAGCAGGACTTCTGATAGACCCTCCAATATCAGTACCTATTCCTAAAACTGAGCCCTTGACACCAATAAGGGCACCCTCACCTCCACTTGATCCAGATGGACTCAGGTTCAAGTTGAAACAATTTTTGGTTGTGCCAGTGATATAGTTGGTACAGTCCTGATGCATCAATGATTGAGGCTCATTTGTTCGAACAAACGGAATGGCTCCAAAAGACCTAAGTATTTGTACAGTCACTGCGTCTGGAACAACATTTTTAAGAAGAGCCACATACCCTGCATGTGTTACTTTTCCACCAATTGCCACATGTTCTTTAATGCTGACCGGAAGGCCATGAAGTGGACCAATAGGAGTTCCATGAGTCTTCAAGTGTTTATCCAACTTTTCCGCTTGATCAAGTGCCTCTTCAGTCAAGAACTCTGTTACAAAATTCAGCAGTTGCTGGGCAATTGTTGCCCTTTTCAAAAAGGAGATGAGTACTTGTTTTGAGCTCAACCCAGATGCGGTGACCTTGGAAACTATATCAGATGCAGTCATTTCAATTATTTGTAAATCCTCCGTTGAGAGAGCTCCACACTCATAAGGAATATCAAACAAGTTCAACCTTGATTCATCCGGTAGTTTGTGTTCTGGTAACAGATATTACTTAACAATCGAGTTTGAAAGTCTTTGTTGAGCTTGGGTAATCTCCGACTGCCATTCTGCAAAAACTTTTGAATCTGATGTTTGGTTTTTATAAGTAGGCATTAATCTGGCGTATGGTGTTTCTTGTTTATTGTATATGGATTCCCTGCAAAATATATACTACTAACTAAAATAAGCCGTATTATTCTTCATTTGGAAAATATCCCGATAAGCACACTTCTGATAAGAGATAATTTCTATTACAAAAATTTCTAATTCAAGACATTCTATGTGCGTTTCCGCACCCTTGTCATTAATTCAAAAGAGATCTGGACTTACTACTATAGGACATATGCTACAGAAAACAAGACGCAACAGCGGCGACGTTTTGAACAATGTCACTTTTGGAACAGTTAAGTTTCTTATTGTGACCAAGCATCCTAATTAGGCTTGTATTTTGGCCTATTGAAATTCTGTACATCCTAATAAAATTGAAGTACAGTACCTTTGATACGTTTGGCAGAAATTATGGACTCTATTGTCCTCCTAGATCAATTTGAAAACCCACGGTTTGGAAAATTGAATTGCAAGTCAAAGTCTCTAAAGTGATTGCATTTGGAGGAAGAGGCATTGAGCATTCACTAGGGATGGTTTTTCTTTTTCGATCAGTAGACAATGATTTTGCAACTTAGGTATAGCAATCTAGATTTCTTATTACATGCGCACTAGACCGTGTGACAAACATCATATAGTTGCTACTTCAGCTTTCTTTAAAGTTGGCGGTTCATGGTTTTTGTTTCAAATCATCCCTATAATTTGCACCTATTAGCAACAAATTCTTGAGGTTTAAACAAGTGGATATTATCTCAGATATTCAAGAGGCCAAGAAAAACCCTTTATATTACGAAAAGTTGATTAGCCGCGAGCTACAAGTCGATTATTTGCGATCGCGTAACACTAAAAATTTGCAAGGATGTTTCTTATCGAAAATTGAAGTGCAGGTCGCCCAATGTTATCCCGAATTAAATGTGAGGTACAAATTGATTGTTAAACAAAAGTTAGAATTATCTGACGGCTTGCAGTCTAACTTTTCATAAACCTGTAGAAAAAACTGTAGATGAGAGCCATCAAATTGACCACATTGAGACTAGAAGCAAGTTGTCGCTCCATGAATGTATAAAATTCTATTGCTAGCCTCACAGACAACCTAATGAATATACCTTTTCTATGTCAGCTGTTGCCAGAGCTCAGATATATAGGCCTCATTCTCACTCAGACACATTTCTGCATATTAGATGCTCGCTGGGCATACAGGCTGATTTAAAAGAGAGACAGAGAAGATCGGAATGCATGTTGAATTTCTACGTTTGGGGAAAGAGGAGTACGATCTGTAACATACGTTCTGATGGGACAGTTAATGGGATGTCAAAATGGGATTTGGCATATAGTGAAGGGAAATCATCTGACAGAAATAAACTATGTGAATAAATGATTTTTCAAGTAGTAAGGTCCGATCAAGAGGCAATGATTCTAAAACTCAAAAAAAGGTAAATGTCGCAATAAAGTCGGAGACTCGAAATCCATTTAGGATAGGAGAGTATCACTTTTCTCCGGTGAATTGACAGTACAGGATAACAGACTAGTTTTCTATTGCGTCCGAAAACCAAGATATGCAATTTTTTACAAAATTAATGTATGTACCTTCACCAGTTTACCTTCGTTCTATATTTGATAAGGAAAGCAGGCGCGCCGAAACATTACTGGTCTCCATTTTCTGAGTTTTTACCGGAAAATTTGATCATATCAAATGATGATCCACACCCGGTAGTATCAAAATTGCACTAGAGTGATCGTGTCGGTTTCGCAGAATTTGAGGCTTATAGTGTTAAGAGTATTCCACTCAGGTGCGATCAAAAATATTAAAATCTGTAAGAACTTGATATAACTCTCAAATAGCGAAAAAGTTCATAAATCGTTTATTATACTACCTATAAGTTACCTTTCCATCTGATCTTCAAAGTCCAGAGCTTGGAAATGTTTGAGCATTTTAAACTAGACAGTAGTGATTGGGCATATAATAGAGTACATCTTTGAAGTAGTGGAAAATCGCAAGCAAACGTGTAACTAGAATTGGCCAATATAAGTAGGGTATCGATGATTCCCCTTTTTGAAGTTTTTGAAAGTATCCGACAGTTTACATTGTATAATTTGTTTTGTTTCTAGGTAGGTCATATATCCATCGATAGCGTGAACGCGATTTCCAATTCAATCAAGACACTAGTGAGAATAAAGTATTCTGGATCGTGCATCTCTCATCTAGTTCAATACAATTCAAGTCAGTTTGAATCTTAAAATATCTGGCACGTGCTCAAAATTGATTTTGAATATGATGATTTTCGTAACTTGCAGAATTCCTCGAAGCCGCAGCCTAAAAACTTGGAAAACACTGCGCTATAAATTAGCACTGAAATCCTCGTACCTCAACTTGACGTTCATGATTCCATCTTTATTTCTTTCAATTGTTGCTGCTATAGCACAGGCACAAATTATCAATGTTGAATATGATCAGACAGCTAGAGATCAGTCAAACTTATTAAAATACATGAGCGGCGCAGGACCCTTCGTGGAAAATAGTGGGTTTGGAATTCCTCTGGACACACCACCTGATTGCAAAATTGAGCAAGCACAGCTGTTCATGCGCCATGGCGAAAGATATCCAACCACTGGTTCCGGCTCGTCCTACTACAAGCTGTTCAAAAAGCTGAAGAGTGCTAATGTGACCGACTACACCGGTCCACTTGGATTTGTCAAAGAACTAACATTCTTCGTGGATGACACGGAAAATTATGGACTCGAAACAACCAGAGGGTTGTATTCTGGTTTACTTGATGCGTTCCAATTTGGAACCTATTTAAGAAAAAGGTATGAACACCTAATGGATGAAAGCACGATTGTGCCAGTTTTTGCTTCAGGTGCCGAAAGAGATATTGAAACAGCGCAATCCTTTGCTCATGGATTTTTTGGTCCTGAGTACAATATTAGCTGTTCCTTTCAGGTTATTCCTGAGGACGACATGTCTAGAGGTGCTAATAGTCTAACTTTCAAAGATAATTGTCCAAGCTATAATACTTCAGCCTATAATTTTGACTTCGGCAAAGAAATATTTAACAAAGAAGCAGAGAGACTTAACAAGTTATCACCTGGATACAATATTTCTGCAGATGATATTTTAACAATGGCTGCTTACTGTGCATACGAAACAAATGTGCGTGATCATTCAGAATTTTGCAATGCTCTTTCAATGGAAGCATTTATTGCTTCTCAATACAATAACGACCTAACAAAGTTTTATGAATACGGTCCTGGCTATAATATGAGCTCGATTGTCGGAGGAGTCTATGCAAATGCCACTGCAAAGCTTTTACAGGAGGAGAGTAAACTGTGGTTTGCTTTTTCTCATGACAATGATTTACTCAACTACGTTTCTGCACTTGGACTTATTATTGAATCAGAACTTCCTGATGATGAAATCGATTTTCACCGTACCTTTAAAACCTCAGAGATTGTTCCTCAGGGAGCGAGACTAATTGTGGAAAAGATCAATTGCAGTGACTCATACTATGTGAGAACAATCCTGAATGATAAAATGTATCCTGTACCAGGTTGCTCATCCGGTCCAGGTTACTCTTGTCCTTTGGATGAATACATTGACATTATAACACCTGACCAGGACATCATCAGTGCATGCAATTTACCAGCAGGAGTTCCAACTGAGATAACTTTTTATTGGGACTGGAACTCCACTTCCACATAAATCATATACTCAAATACCTAAACAGAAAGTGATAAAAATTTGTCAAGTAGTTCTACTTAATTTCCCATTCTCTTTAGTGCAAACCAAAACCACATGAGGAAGAAAAACAAAATGACTGAGTGAGTCCAAGTTCCAATTTGAATTTCATCAAACAAATGAGTATTTCGGTGGAATGCATAACCAGCTATGGTCAAACTAAACTAATATAAGCAACAAAATATTTGAGTACCTGATATAACATGAGTTAGAATTTAGATTTAATATCGGTGTACTGAGCAATACATTCCAATTCCACTTTGATCTGAGGATTTGGGAACTTAACCACAATACATGATCTAGAAGGCATGTTTGGGAAATATTTGGAGTAGGCTTTGTTCACAGCTGCTGCATCACTTGGATCTGAGATAAAAAGTAACACTTTGAGCACCTGATCTAAAGAGGAGCCAGACTTCTGCAAAACTTTTTCGAGATGTTGGATCGCTAACTCTGTTTGGAGAGTTGCATCAGAAGGGAACTTTCCATCAGGATATTTTCCTGTAGATCCTGAAGTGAATACGTGTCCATTGCTCTTGTAAGCTGGGGAAATCAGCGGGTTCCCTGTAATTCCCAAATCTGACCAGCTAATTTGTTGCATAATTGTCGGAAGTTTTAAAAGATAAAAACTAGATATGAAAAAGATAAATTTCGAGGT
Organism: Ogataea nakhonphanomensis; assembly: GCA_030564965.1. Lineage (NCBI taxonomy): Eukaryota > Fungi > Ascomycota > Pichiomycetes > Pichiales > Pichiaceae > Ogataea > Ogataea nakhonphanomensis. The sequence continues at coordinate 7,974 of JAJMAN010000022.1, forward strand.
TCCGAAAATGTGAGCTTTATATCTATCTGACTTTGGCAATCTCGGGCAAAATAATTTCTCGATTGGGTTAATCTTGATAAATTTGTACGGACTAGAAAAATTTACGTTGGTCTGAAATTAAACTTAAGCATGGAGGTTGATTTTCTCTAACTTGACTATAGTAGCTAATACAAGTAAATAATAACGCACAAAGTATTGGAATTTAGTTTTGAGAGGAAGTTGCCATTTGAAGTCTTTCAAAGTTCTTTCGCATAGCTTGTTCAATAAACTCTTTTCCAGTGACTGGAGGGTATTTCCTCAATGGTCCTTGGATAGTGACATCCGTATTTGCTTGATTGAAAAAAGCAATTGTATATCTGTCTTCTTGATTCTCATCCGACCTTGGAAGCCTCACCCTGTGGAAATTTGACTTCAAAATGTCATCTGACCAGGACATGAGCATATCGCCAATGTTGATGACAATCTCTCCTGTAATCGAAGGAACTGGTGTCCATTTGTCTGAATATCCAAAATCTGTATGGGCCTCTCTACCTGGACAAACTTCTAAACCATGATCACCGGTCCTCTGAAACAGTAAAGTCAAGCAGTCAAAATCTGTATGTGGACCTGCCCTCCAGTAATTTCCTTCAAATTTTTTACCAGTGGTCTTAAAATAGTGCAGAAGACGTAATGTTGTCTGAGCTGTATCCTCTTCAATGATGTGAGCTTTTGTGAAGAAGTCATTTGGATATCCTAAGGCTTCTGCGAATAGCTCCATAACAAAATTACTCAAATTTTGACATTTCATCATGAATTCCTTAGTCTTCGATCTCCATTCCTCACCAACATCATCTGCAGATGGCCAGTTCTGATTGAAACGGTGGTACTGAAGCTGAATGGATTCTTTTTGATCTGCTGTACCAGTAGATGGTCTGACTTGAGAGCATGATTCAAATCCGGAATTTAGTAGCTTTAGATGGGGAGTCTTCATCTTAGATTCCAACGGAAGAGCAAAAAATCTTTTTGAAAGATCAAACATCTCTTCTATATCTGCTTTGGATGGAGAGTCTTGATCGCATAAAGTAAAGAATCCGATATTCTTTGCCGCGTCGAAAAGCTGGTTTTTAATTTCCTCTCTTCTGGCACTAGCATTGGCAAGACTAATTCTTGGAATAGTGCGATCAATGTATTCGTACTTGTCAACAGTCATCTTTCAATATTGATCATGGATTTAGATGATATCTACTGTTTAAATAGTTTTTGGTTATCAGCAGACGATTAATTTTAATATATCTATTCCGAGTCGGGCCGACAAGTCGGGCCGCAAATACGTGATGAAATTATATTTTATTTTAAATATACCAGGCACCCAAAGTTAATGCCTCCTCTCAGATCAAGAACAGCATGCCAGAAATGTCGAAGCTTGAAACACAAATGTGATTTCAGATTTCCTAGATGCTCTAGATGTGAAAGATTGGGCATTGAATGCTTGGTCCAGGATTCCACAACTAGAGAGTTCAAGGCTAGAAAACACTTCCCTCAAACTATCGAGTTTGGCGCTTCTTCAGAATCTATTTTAGAAAAGCTAGAAAAAACCGTTCTTCGTCTTGAACAACGGTTGGAGTTGCATGAAAAGGTTCTCAAAGAGAGTGGACTGAATATCAACAAACCTACTAATCTTACGATGAATCATCTAACTGTACTTTCAATGATTCCCTTTAAAGGTTCGTCCTTGAATGCTGACAATGAGATTGCGTCAACATCTATATTTGGAAAAATTGATTCCAATCAGCAATTAGAAAATTTGGAACCTCTGCCACACACCAAAGAAGAGTGCGATAGAATTATTGCCAGCTATTATCAAATAGCATGGATTCAGCACCCAATAGTTGAATCTGACAAGCTTCTTTTCCAGCTTTCGGCTTCATACTATGAAAATTCAAATGAGATCACAGATTGGGACTATTTCCTGCTTTACATTACATTGGCAATCGGGACAGCAATAACTGGTGATACAAGCATTAAATCACAAAATTTTTATTTGAGCTCCATAGTTCATTTGCGCCGCGTCTTATCAACCATCACATCACTTTCCCATGAATCACATGATATCATGCTTCAAATACAATCATTGGAATCCTTGCTGCTAATTTGTTCTTTTGGATTATTAAAACCTATTTCACCTGGCATATGGTATGTAATTGCAAGTGCCATGAGGCTTTGTGTTGATTTAGATCTTTACGAGGAATCAGCACTAGAAAAGCTTGGAAATGAGTATTATCGTCGATTATTTTGGTGCTGTTATGCGCTTGATCGACAAATATGTTCCTATGTCAATAAACCTTTCAGCTTGAATGATGCTGATATTACGACTACAATTTGTCTTCCTTCTGAAAAAAACGATGCCCTATCAGTTTCTTGTCTATGTTTTAAAATTAGAAACCTTCAATCCATGATCCAACAGTTCACTCATAAAAGGAATAGGAAGGGTACAACTGAGTCGGCTGATCACTGGAAGCAAGAAATGCATATAGAACTGAATAGCTGGCTAGTTTGCGTTTTGGAAAATGAAGCAAATATGGACTTGGAACTGCACCATTTTTCTTCTTCGACTAAGGATTTCTTGATACTTACATATTTCCAGCAGTTGTATTTTCTTTACCGACCAACTGAGTTTTCGACAAGGGCACTAACTTCAAAAGAGTTTATAGTTCTCTCTCAGTGTTGCATCAACATCATCAATATCTATAAGTTTTTGAACTCAAAGGGTCGCGTGAACTATGGATATCTGTCAGTTTATTCGATTTATCATTCAGGATTGACACTTTGCTACTGCTTGATCAATTCTCCGGTATTACGCTCGTGTCCGGAAATATTAAGTGGATCAGATGAATCATTAAACGACACTCTAGAACTACTCGCGGACCTCAAAGCACACTGTCCTCCTGCTGCAAATGCGATCAAAACCCTCAGCAGGCTTTATGGAACCACTCGTGATATCATCGAAAAGACTCCAATTGCACAAGACTTTTCAGAAACTATGAACTCCTTGGATCATCAGTATGGTCCTTTTAGTGCTGATCAAATACGAGAACTTGCAGCAAATAATGCGCTTCCATTAGTAGAATATGATACTGTCACGGTCGATGACCAAATTCAGCAATGTTTTGCAAAGGACCTTTTAAAAGATCTTGAATTTGATATTCCATCAGGGCTTCACCAGACGCACAAAGGAGGTGTGAATCGCACATCTCACAGTCTACAGAGAGTATCAGCTCAGAGTACAGAAAACCTGAATACACGTGATCTTTGGGAATTCCTTTTCGAGGAACCTTTTAATCTGAAGGATCTGATGTTTGATTGAAAACAGGCAATGTGATTTGCATTAACCCATTAGATGGGTCGCATAATATATATAGAACTTTATATTTAAACAGATCTATGGTTGGAAGGCTCAAATGGAAGGAGAGCAGAAATAATTCCCAAGGATCCGATGACACCTCCACAAACCCAAATTGGGACAGCAGAGCCAGATTTCTCTCCGAACCAATACACAACAGGTGAAAAAGCTCCAGAAACTCTTGCTGCAACGAGAGCAAGACCGACACCAGTACCACGAGCTTGAGATGGTAAAACTTCGGGGGTATAAGCATATAAACATCCGTAATAAATGTTGATCAGAAAGTATGTGGCAGATCCAAAGCCCGCATCACCAGCTGCGGTACGCACTGTGGTGTAACCAAAAAGAATCGCCATAGAAGCGAAAGCTCCAAATGTCATAGTATATCTTCTACCCACTTTGGGTATCAAGATCAGATACCCTGCAAGAACAGGACCAAATATTCCGACAAAATTATCAATTGAAGAATTCCTGTAGACAATGTATGTCGAAGTTCCGGTATTTCCTCCATGATCTGCAATGTATATATAGAGGAAGTTGTAGAAAATGCTATAAGATATTCCAATGAATGCCCAGGAGATAAGTAGCAATGTAGTTGACCATGCATTGACTTTGTCTTGGTACAGTATCTTACAATGATGATAAACAACTGACAAAAGCTTCTTAGGGTCCCATCCATCTTTTTGTTGATAATGATGGGAACTAATCTCTCCACATTCTTGAAGTTGCTCAACAGTTAATGAGCAAGTTCTATTGTACTTTCTTGCAATCTTCTGCAAGTTTTCGACTGCTTCTGCATCTCTTCCAACGGAAACCAAAAATTTTGGAGTCTCATCCAACTTGAACCAAAACAAACGGATCAATCCAGATAACAAAACAATTGCACTGTTCACATACCAGGTATATCTCCATCCTCTGTTAATTTTGGAAGGACAATAGTCTTTGCCATCACAAGAAAAATTCGGTAGAAAAGCCCATGCAAGCACATTAGTGATGGTTTGACCAACACCCCACCATGCAGCCATCGTGGTATTCAAATACTGGTATTTGGAAGGGAGATATTCCAGGAACACTGCAACATCCAGAGCCAAGTTACCACCAGCACTAAAATTCGCAAGAGCCATGAAAATGCAATAGGTGGATAATGAACTCATTCCACCAGTCAAGAAACCAAAAGCAGCTGTTAGAAGAAGAGAACTATTGAAACAAAATTTTCTTCCAATGATATCACCACCAAATCCCCAGAACACAGATCCAATAATTAATCCCACATAGGACATCAGTGTGTCAATTGGGAAACCAAAATTGAATTGATATGCCACGTAAGTGTGAACTGAAGACTGAATCATTTCCATCTGGGAGTCCACAGAGTATCCATAACCTGCAATACAAAATAACTGCACATGATACCAGGTGAATCCGATCTCATCGATAGCATTATTTATAAGAAACATTTTCTTGGCCAAAACTGAGTCACCCTTTTCAAGAGCGGTCATGTCAAGCTTTTCGATTTCATGGGATAAACCTTGCTCCAATGAGTTGGATTCCTGAATCACCTCGGTAGGTGTCTTCTCGTCAGATGAGGACATTGCAAGTGAGAAAGGAAACGATGAGCACCTTTTTTATTCAAACGGAAAAGATATGCCATCTCTTATATACTTGCTAATCAAACTGAAAAAAAAACTATTGTTAATGCAAAGGCATTACATACGGTTGGTGCACGGTTATTTTTTTCCCTTTTAAAAAACACAACAGGTAAAGACTAGATAAGAAGCATACAAAAATAGTAAAACTCAGCAGTGACTTCTGTCTTTTTTCAACCACAGTCTGACTGCCTCAAAAGCCATTCCTAGACCTCCCTGGTAACCATAGCCAGCGGCACCGTAATTATGGATGATAGTTTTTCCCTCTTGAAAGTCTTCGAGTTCAATCCGTGGTCCCCCATGACGAGAGGGTCTTAAACCAGACACGACTCGAACTATGTCTAAAGGCTTGTCAAGAATTTGTGGACACAGTTTTGTTGCCCTGTTGATGATGTCTTCCGTCTCGTGTTTGAAAGTGTCCCCTGTGTCTACTCCATGCTGTAGAAATCCACCCATGACGAGCTCCCCGCGCGAGTTCGGCCGAGGAATTATGTAAGTTGCAGAATCCTTAGTCCAAGAACACATATTTAACTGTACGTGAGGAGCTTTAACAACAACAACCTGCCCACGAGTTGGGAACACTTTCAAATCTTGAACACCCCCTATCTTGCTGGCACCGATTCCAGTACAATTGAAAACAACACTTGTTGAGGGTGAAACAAATCCTTGAGATATATGAGCTAGTTTTTGCTTTCTCACAGTCACACCTAAGTCTTGAACATAATTTGAGATATTCTGTAAAAACAGTGGACAATTAAAGTTCCAGGTCGTATAGGTGATCCCAAACACAGCTGTTTGAATCAATTCTTCTTTAGGGATTATGCTAAAGTTTTTAACGTATTGTTTTAAGGACTCCATTTTTTGGGCTGGCGGATGCTTGTAAAAATAATCTCTTGCAGGTCTCAGGTCCAGACCACAATCAGGACCGCCCAGGCGACTCTGAACTTCGGCCAAATGGGTATAGGTGTATTTATCATAGGCTAGAGACTTTGGATCGGATGGGCTGATACATGAGAAATTTCCACCCGCCCAAGGTGATGTGTAATTGATACTTTGATCACCAGGGATATGTTCAGCAACAATAGTGATTTCACTAGGATTAATCCCTGCCTCGTGGATAAGGCAGTAAGCTGTCCACAAGCCGACGATTCCGGAGCCAACTATAACGTATTTTTCACCCATTTCTATGAGACCTGCAAGACGGGCCTTTGTTGCCTTTAATAGTGCATGAGCGGCGATAAGATTTTCTTGATTCGTCCGCATATGCTTTTGTTTTCGATATAATTCCGACTCGTCCGCTCAAAATTATTCTGGACCGCATCCTCGAAAATCGAATGATTACAAGAAAAAGACACATAACATCTTGCAAGAGATGTTACACAGCAAAACGCAAATGTGGGAGAGAGAAACCCTTATGTCGACGTTGCCTCCGAATGAATAAAAATTGCGAATATTTCACTGAAGAGCAAATATCCAATAGAGTTGAGGAACGGAAGCACAATTACAACCCTGTGAAAGAATTTCAATGGACTCTTGATGAGGAGCGGTTTTCCTACAATACTGAACTCGTTCCTGAAACAAGGGAAAAAGAGAACAAAAATTTCAATCTAATCGTCAGTTCTACTGGAGAGTATTCCAGGTACTTTCCACTTTCGTACTTTCCATTTTCTGAAAAGTCTTCAAATGTTTCCATGATAATTGGTACTGCGTCCAACGCACAGGATGAGAAAGTTGTGTTTGATTTTTCCAGACCAGTAAAACCTTTATCAGGGACCAGAGATATGATTTCCCGAATTCCCCCCAAATCAGACTGCGATTATTTGGTTTCCTATTTCTTTGATAATATTCAGCCATATATTCCAATTGTTGACAAGGAAGAATTTTTTATCAAATACGATCAAATATGGAGTTCGCAAATAAAGTTTAAAGATCTGAATGCTTTGATGGAGTTTTATGCAGTTCTATTTTGCAGCTGTGTAGCAAAGCAGTTATCAAACATGTTTCATTTCCATCAAATTCAAACAAGCACAGATCTAGTTGATCTTGAAAAAATAAAGTTAGAAAGTTTCAGATGTATTCAGAACTTAAAATTTTGGTTAAACTCAAGCACTTCTCCTTCAATGTCATACTTGGTAGCAACTACATTGATCTATTACGTGAGTTCATTGAATTGCTTTGGGAAAAGCAGCGAAATTTCATCTTTAACAAGATCATGTCAAATAGCCGGATTGCATAGAAATTTTTCTAGTCATTCATCGGCCAGCTCGTTGAGATATTTATTATACAGTTTCATTCTCTTCATCGATTCCCTGTCATCTTATTATAGTGGCCTTCAACCTAATATTCATCGAGATTTCTCTGAAACCTATAAGAATCTTCCTCAGAATTCAGGGGAGCTCTCTATTGTGTACTCATTGATTCAGTTCCATAATGGGATTATCTGGGGTGATATAATATCAGAAGTCAACAAGATTCATGTCTCCACTCCAACAACCGTTGGCAAGATTTATCAGAGATTTTTAGAGACCAAAGAAATAATCAACAAACTTAATCTTCAGATTTCAAATCATATTGGTGTCGATGAATGCCGCTCTCACTGGCTGGTTACAGAAGGGAGATTAGGAATTAGAAAATCTGCGCTCATGATAAATATTCTGAAAAACTCTTTAGAGTCAGCAGAGGATTTGAGGTTGAATCCAAGCTATAATATGTTGATTCAGTCCATGTTACTCATAAATGAGTCTTTGATGAAAATTGAATTAGGAATCAAATCTGGAACAAATTGCTTTTGGGTTATCAGAAATGCATATCCTTTCCAAGCTATGACAATTGTTTTAAAACATGTTCAAAATCATCCGCAAGCTGTGATCAACTTTCGAGACCTTCCAGAAAACGAAGAGTATACAAACTGTGAATCCATTGACTACGAAAATGGAGATATAAGAGGAACTTTAGTAACAATGTGCATGAATTCACTTCGGAAAATAAAATCTTTATGGCCCACAGTACTTCATGCAAGGTTCGAAAGTGTGCAAAAGCTCCAATTAGCAGTTCTAGAAGAGAATGAAGTTTCCGAATATATTGGAGAAGAGATAGTAAGCACTGCTCATACTGTTGTTTGTACACCTCATGATGATATGTTGAATGAGTACTTTAATAATTTGTGACATAGCTTTCAATTAAATCTGTTTGCTATAAACTGCAGAGGAGACTTTCACACCCCAATCCCAGTCTGGATCATCAATATATTCCGCTTGACCATCTCTTCTCAGATGTCTGATTTTTCTGTGATGAGTTGAGGGCCATTCGTCAATTTTTATCTCAAAATTGAGGAATTTTAAATAGGGTTGCAACCATGCATTAGCCACAAGTCTTTCATGCTCAAGATATCCTTCTCTAAGTGCATAAAACCATAGATGAACATCACATCCATGTGGAACATTAAGCTCCGAACTAATATGCTTGTCTAAAAATTGAGCTCTGAAACCAATACGATATCTGTAAATATTGGTTTCTGGATACCCATTCTGCACCAGAGAATTAATATAGCCTCTCGAGGAAGCGTAAACCTGGCCATCAGAAATAATTGCGCCATACAATTTTCTAAGGTCTTCTTTGAAGTCAGCGCTTCCGGGATCTAATTTCGCGGAACCGTAGAGCTTCATTAGTATTGGAACCACAATCTTTGGGTAATAGTTTTCAACTTGTAGTGGCAATTCATCAATACTTTGTGGAGTATTTAGTAATGAGTACTTCACTAACTCGTTGTCTACTTCACCAATCAAGACCCTGACACCTTTTTCTGTCATCAGCTTTGCATGCTTTCCCGATTCAATATCTTTGATCAGATCATAGGAAACAAAGTGTCCATCTGTGACTGCCCTAAATGTATGCATTGAAAGTGTAGGAATGAAATCTTCAATGAAACCAGTATCTAAGGATCTAAGCTTCCGAAGCTTTTCAGCAGATGAAGATTGAGGATCAATATTTAGCTTCTCGATGACCTCATCAAACTGATCTTGAACTTCTGCAATTGTCTTGGGCTGGATGTAAACCATATTGGAAAAAAATAGGGCTTGTTTGATAATTTGTGGAGCTTCTGGATGATACAGTTCATAGGCAAGTTGAAAAAAGGCCGAGTATGCTCCAGCTGACACGCCCCCAACGGATATCATTTCCGCATTACCCCCAAAATGTTTGATATTCTTGTATGTCCATTCTATTGCTAATCTTTGATCCCAAAAACCCTGATTTGAACACTTTGGATCCTCTTCTAGTAGCTCCTTCGAAGAAAGGAAACCAAAAATATTCAGTCTGTAACCTGGTGCAACTAAAATGAACTTTTGAGAGAATTCTTCATCATCAAACATCTCATTAGTATTGAACATATGATTGTTTGGTGTTGAATACTGTAAGAATCCGCCATGAATATAGATTACAACTGGCCAACCATCCTTTGGCTTATACTTATTGGAGGCTGGAACCCAGATATTGTTGTACAAAATGTTCTCCTCCGTAGGTGATTTGGAATATCTGAACTGGGGGTGAGGAACTGATGGTTGAGGACATTTGAGTCCAAATTCATTGTAATTACCGCTGTAATTGAAGTCTTCGGGAAGAGCTTCCGGTAACTTGAACCTGGAATCGGGCGTAGTTGGTTTTGCAAATGGAACCTGTGCAAACCTATGAACAGTTGGATTACCAGTTCTAGGGGACGTGAACGTAAGACCAGACAATGTTCCCTGTCCTGGAATTTCCACCTCATAGGGAGTGGTATTTTCTGTTGATATTTGCTGACCCATGAAAATAAGTTTGGTGCGGAAATGAAGATATATATACTTTTGGTATCAAAATCCCAGAGAGGAAATTGCGGCGATAATGTGAAAATTGTGCGGCTGAGACTTCTCGACCGCCAATGCAAATATTTTTTAGCTCGATAAGTGTTATCAATTTATTTGTAATCTACTTCCCAAGCCCAACATTATAAAACGGCCAATATTTTCCTCTTTTTTGTCAAAGATGACCGGAGACAACAAAGAGTCAGATTCAGTTGGGATAATCGAGCTATCAGATGGTCAGCCACTGACATCGATTATCTCTCCAAGCGGAAAAGTTGTCCATATCACTGATGATGTCGACCAAGCAATGAATCTTGCTCAAGAAGCAGCAGAGGAAGAGGAATTTACTGAATCTCAGGATAGAAAACTTGTGCTCAAGCTTGATTGTGTTGTGCTTCCTCTTTTTTGTTTTCTTTACATGATTCAGTTTATGGATAAAACTTGTATTGGTTACGCTGCTGTTATGGGAATTCGAACTGACTATGGAATGGTGGGTCAAATGTACTCCTGGACAAACTCTTGCTTCTATGTTGGATATTTGTTTGGAGCTCCATTTTCGGCGATTTTGCTACAGAGATTACCAGTTATCAAAACTGTGAGCACGTTTGTCATCATTTGGGGTGTTGTACAATGTTTACTTGTCGTCACAAAATCTTACGCAACTTTTGTCCTTCTGAGAACGCTACTTGGAATCCTCGAATCTTTTGTGTCCCCTATATTTGTTGTTGTGTTGAACCAGTACTACAGATACACTGAACATTTTGGGCGCACTGCTATTTTTTATGGATTTAACGGCTTGGGAACTGTGGTTCTTTCTGGAATCTCATATGGTCTTTACCATCGAGCAGGTGACTATACCATGGCTGCTTACAAGGTTCTATTTTTGATTATTGGCATTGCCACAATTGTTAATGGTGCACTGATCATGCTCATCATGCCAGACACTCCAGCTGAAGCTAAATTTTTGAGTCACTCAGAAAAAATACAAATTGTCCAAAGGATTAGAGCAAATAACCAAGGTTTTGGTAACAAGCATTTTAAGAAATACCAATTTATTGAATGCATTACAGACATTAGAACTTGGATCTATTTTGTGCTAGCAATTTTGGTTGCAATTCCAAATGGAGGAATTAGTGGGTTCGGTACAATTCTTTTAACATCTATGAATTATACATCAGTTAGAGCTTTATTGATTAAAGCCCCAGTTGGAGGAGTGGAATGCGTTGGTCTTATAGCTCTAAGATACCTATCCATTTTTGTGAAAAAAAGAATGGTTTTAGGTATTTCCTACATGATCATTGTTATTATGGCCTCTTGTTTGCTTGCTTTTGGAACTGACAATCATGAGCAGCTCGCTGGATATTATATTATGGGAATCACTCCTGTTGGAATTATATTAATCACATCTTGTGTTACTTCAAACTCTGCTGGTCACACTAAAAAGCTTGTTGCGAACGCAATTTCGCTTGTCGGCTATTCTTGTGGTAACATTATAGGTCCTCAAACTTTCCGCTCTTCTGATGCACCGGATTATCCACATGCCAAGGCTACCGTGGTTGGATGCTACGCTGGAGCACTTGTTCTGATGATTCTTCTGACTTTCTTGAATGTCCGTGAAAATCGTCGGAGAGATAAGCAAAAGGAACTACTTGGAGACAACTACAAGGTTGTTAAAAACATGGAGTTTGCTGATCTGACCGATGGTGAAAATCCTGAGTTCCGTTACCGTATTTAAAATTATAGTTCTATGAATTGTGCGTACCTATCTTAAAACATAACCAGCCCTGGAAACTCGTAATATCGAACGGCTGCCCAATTTACAAAGTTTCCATCCGTTTTGTCGCGCTCCCAGATGCAGTAGAGTAGTTTTTCAAATTTTCGAACATAAGGAAACTTCAACGTTCGGCTGATGTTATGCAGTCGCTTCAAAATAAAACTTCGGTCTTGTTGACTAGTAGCAACAGATCCTGCAAGTATCAATGGTACTAATAATCCTCCTTCAAGTTGTGACTCTTCAGGAATAGAAGCTATTGCTTGTAAAATATTTACCAAACAGCTTTTGGGTCTAGAGTCATCACGGTTGTAACCATAGCGAATTTGGTGAAGACGTAAAAAGCAAGCCCATTGCAGAGCTAACGCATACTGTGTCCTTTGAAAATCAGTTATGTTTTCAAAGCTAATCTCCTCTGGTACATCCCAGTTTTGTAACTCCATTTCAATCTCGCTCGCAAATTTGCTAAACTGTATCTCATACTTTTTGTCTTGTTGTCGCAACTTCCTTAAACTTGCAAGAGTTGATATTTTCCCCATAATCTTGAAGATATCTCCTGCAATACCAAACTTAAAACCCAAAACAGCTTTAAGGATTTTATTAGTATTTTTGTAAATCAATGAAGAAGTCAAGAAATGAGTGCTCATGATCCCATCCAATTCCAGTTCTTCATTTTCAAGTAACCCCACAATCTTCAAATCTCCAAAACCATTCGGCGACGAAGAGTCAATTTCTAAACAGTCCAGCTGCTCAAATTCGGTATAAGGAGGATTGCAGGTACTAAGGCTAGACACAAAGTCAAGGTAACAAAAAAGCTGTACACTAATTAGCCTTAGTTTGGAACTTAAATCAAAAGCCAATGACATCAGACCACCGGAGCTTTCCAAGATATTGTATGCTCTTTTCAACTGCAAATACCAGTCAAGATTATCACCCACAAGAATTTCCATCATAACAACCAGCAAAACGGATATGAGCTCCACATCCTTACTGCATGGACCGTAATCGGTAAGTTTCGCTCGCGAGCGATAAATGTTTGAATCTCTGAAAGCTGGAGTCAAAATGTGTTTTGAACTTGTGTCCTGTGCTAGCATACAAGACTTGTGCGTAGCAGCCATACCCAAAATTGGGTCTTTCACTTGGTCATAACTGAATGCAAGCGTGAAAACTTCCTTTAAAAACAACTGGGAATGACTTTTGGTAAACAGTATAGGTGCTACTTCGTTGACAAAATAGCTCATGTACATTTTTTCGGTATCTTTAAGATTTTCATGTGAATTTATGTCTTGAAGTATACTGTTATCAGCTGATGTCGAATGTGATTGGGCTCCGCTACAACGTAAGCTCAAACGAGCACATAATTTACAGGGCCATGAGTCATTTTCGCATTTTCTTTTCCTCCTTTTACAGGATTCACACCCATTTTTATTATATTTCCGAGGTTTGTCCATTTTTCCAGCAGATGGTTTTGATGGTCTTCCCATCTTTTTAATTGGCCGCTTAAATGAACAATCCCAATCATTCTTCAGACATCGTTCACACGGTATACTACCTAGACAAACTTGTTTAGACATATGGCATAGATCACATGCTCTTTTTCGTAAAGTTTCAGACATTTGAATCTAATTTGCAATGCAATTTATTTGTAATGTAGATGAAGAACGGAAAACCAAATTTTGAATAAAAGCACAGCCAAATTTAATACAAAAAAGCAGTTTTAATTCGTAAGCTAATATAAGTATTTAAAGGAGCGGTTTTCAAAGTCAGTCTTGTTCATATAAGCTGCTGCAACATCATCTTTCTCATCTGCTCTATTTTCAGCTGCTTTGGACTTATTTCTAAAATAATAAATAGATATTATAGCGCCAGCCACGACAATAGTAGCAGCTTGGGTAACAAGCATACTGACCTTTGCCGGAATGTAATTTGGAGCATCTTTAGCCCTGTAAGACTGTGGGCCAAGAATGTTTGCCAAACCAAATCCAAACATAACAGCAACGTTGAAACAAATCTTTTTAGTGTGTCCACTAACGCAATTTCCAACCCACGCATACACTATAGCAAGAGGAGCCACAATTGTATTTATCATGTATATTCCAACAAGTAATCCTGCTTGATTGGATTTTGGTAGGAAGGATAATAAGGCTCCACCACAAACAGCTGGAAGACAAAGAATCATGATGGATAACCCTCTGGGGAACCCCTTCATGATAAAAAAGGTAGAAAGAAGGGTAGAAAATATCGAAACAACTCCTGAAGGCATGTTAAGTAAAGCTGCTTGTTGAGATGTAAATCCGAAAGAGATGATGTCAACTGATGAAAAGGTAGTGATGGTGTTGGAAGAAAAGGAAATAGTGCAAGCAATAATAAAAAACAGGTAAAGGGTGATATCTGTCAAAGCTTCCCAGACCTGATATTTTTTGAACTGTCGACTTTGAACACCAATTTTTGACTCACTGAGCTTGGTCAGTAAGGCGTATTTTTCGTCTCTCGTTAAAAATTTGCAATCCACAGGATTGAGTGGAAGTGCAAAGTAACCCCAAACACCGATCACTAAATTCCCAAAACCAACAATCAAGAACATGATTCTCCATCCTTCAAATGAAGCAGATTTGGAAACATGTTGAAAAATAAACGAGATGAGACCTCCGATAATCTGACCTGCCCCAAGACCACAATACCAAATACCCATTCTAAAAGCTGCTTGGTCCCTGGTGTACCATGATGCGGTGATTAAGACAAGACAAGGAGCGATTGCGGCTTCAGAGCACCCGAGAAGAACCCTGACAGTGATAATCCCAGCAAAGTTATGAGTAGCACTACTACACATTGAAAGAACTCCCCAAATCATGACACTCACCGCAAGCACTCGAGTAGGCGAAATCTTCTGGATGAAGAATCCTTGAATGGGTTCAAATATTAGAAATCCCACGAAGAAATAAGTTGCAAGATCGGAGAACTGGTTTCCCACGAGCCCCAAATCTTTCTGAAGACCCATAATATTTCCATAGTTTAGCGAGACCTTATCAATGAACTGGCAAGTATAGCAGAGGAACATTATAAACATGAGTTGTTTGTCAACTTTTTTGACGATAACTTGCAAGTCAACATTCACCAACGAGTTCAAACTATTTTGTTGGTACTCTCTGATAAATGCAAGTGTGATGTCTTCATCTTCATTTGCAAAGATATTACTTTGAAGGCTGCGGACGGATGTAACAGGATTTGGTTTATGAGAGTAGTCTCCTGAAGTGACTTCGAGCGCATTTTCTTTCGTACTCATGAATTAAGGTGATGTGGTGTGTTTAGTGAGTAAGTATTGTTTATATACGATGTGGCGTGTTAAAATTTAGCCATCTATATTTGAAGTTGATAAGAGTGAAAATTGGATTATCTCGCCGTGATAAGAAAAATTATCAAGGGTCGCAAATTAACGAAAAACTCCCCGAGCGGAATATTATATTTAAGTCGCCGTAAGAGGTTATCGAAAAATTTATTTAAAGCTATCAAAATTAAACCTGTTTTGAGCATAATTTCAGATGCCTGAAAAAAAAAGCTGTTTGAATGTTGGTATAATTGGAGGTGGTATAGCAGGTCTAAGTGCAGCCATCAGTTTAAGAAAGTTTGGCCACGATGTCACCATATATGAGAGATATCATTATGCTGGAGAAGTGGGAGCAAGTCTTTCATGTGCTTCCAATGGAGGAAAGTTGTTGACCGAACTGGGTGTTCCATTACTGGATACTAAACCTGTGATTTTAAAGAAACTAATCAAGAGAAACTTTGCTGATGGATCTATTACAGGAGTTTATGATCTTGGTGATTACGAAGAGTCTTTTGGGGTCCCATACTACAATCTTCACAGAATTGATATTCATGATTTACTGTTGAAATTTGCATTAGCTGCAGATGATTCCGGCAGATCATGCAAGCTTCTGGTTGATCACAAAGCTGTGAATGTTGATGCAGATGCTGGAAGGATAGTTTTTGAAAACGGGCATGAAGCAGTTCATGATTTGGTTGTGGCATCTGATGGAATAAGATCACTGACAAGGGAACAAATTGGTAATCCACCAAATTTTGTTCCTTCGACTTCCTGCTGTTTTAGATGTTTGTTCGATACAAAGGAGGTGGTTGCTAAAGGGCTGACGGATTTTTCTAAAAATGAGGCTATTGAATATTGGTGGAGAGGCGAAACTGGTTCAGCTGGAATCGACAAAATTGTCATGTCACCATGTAAAAATGGAGAGGTTGTTTCATGCTATTGCTTTTATCCTGCTGCTAAAAATGATTTGCGAATGGGAGGATGGAATGATGAAGCAACTGTTGAAGAATTGTGTGGAACTTTCCCTGATCTGGATCCGAAGGTTCTTGATCTTTTTAAGATTGCTTACGACATTAAACAGTGGAGACTTTATGTTCATCAGCCTTATAATCATTGGCAAAAAGGAAAAGTTGCCATGATTGGTGATGCTATTCACCCAATGATGCCAGATCAATCGTTGGGAGCTGTTACCGCAATTGAAGATGCGTTTGCCCTTGGTTACATCTTCAGCAAGGATTTTTCTTTCACTGTGAGTCAAGGGCTAGAGTTATACGAGAAAGTCCGTAAGCCAAGAGCGACACGTATCCAAGCAGCTTCTTTAAGAGCTAGGGAAAATTTGAACGAGCGTATCGGATGGTCATCCAAGGAAAACGATAGTCTTGACAAACTTACAATCACAGAGATTTGTGGTTACGACATTAAGAAGGATATAAGAGAAACTGCCGCAACAATGGGCCTTATGTGAGATTAGAATATAGTTGAAAGTTAATATCAGTTCTTCCAGTCTAAGTCTTGATTTACATGTTTTCCACGGATCTGACGATAAAATTTAAATATACCTTTTTAAAATTGTGATATATAGAGCATGCAAGTTTATTCAAACTAGACACATTTGGAAGTCCGATCTGAAAAATCATAGATTTGATTAATCAGATCAACTACAGACTCACTAATTGGCCGAAATTTGATCCCCAACAACGTCTTTGCTTTCGTGGAATCCGTCGTAAAATGGTCTGGGTCGGGATTAATATGTGGCGTCCCAACGGGAACTTGCTTCGACCTTGTTGGATTCAAATTATCTCTCAAGGTGTCACATACTTCTTGATTGCTGAAACTTCCGGCTGACACCATGAAACGCTGATTCGATGCATTTGGAGTGACAAGGGCTTTGAAATGTGCATATGCCAAATCTCTCACATCTACAAAAACGGGACCCTTTGTCGTAGGAATTTTCTCACTCGCACCCAAATTAGCAAGATTCCAGATTGACTGGTTACTGAAATTTAGGTCATGAATATTGTTCAGCAGTTTGATTGATGCCAGTGGTCCGTAAACCATTGGTGGACAAAGCACTGCAATATCAAACAAAGGGTTTTCTTCTTCAATGACTTTCCACGCAGCCCTCTCAGCAACAATCTTTGAAGCTCTGTATGCTACAGCTGGATCTGAAGTGCAAACTCCATCGTTGTATGTTAATGGTGAAAAGTCCCTCTCTGTCAGGACAACATTTGGCTGTAATCCCTTTGAGGCATCGAAGACAGCAGCAAATGAGGAAGTAATCACAACTCGTTTGACAGTAGGACTTGACTTTGCAGCATTCAAAATTGCAAGAGTACCTTTCAATGCAGGATCTAATAGCTCCCTAGCAAAATCCGAGACAGCATAAGTGTACGGACTAGCCAAGTGTAAAATACCAGCACAATCTTTAGACAGTGAAATCAGTGCCTGCGAATCACCAATATCTTCAATTATTTCGTAGCTCAAATTGTTTTTGAAGTCGGCAAAAGCACTGATCAATTGATCACCTTTTGCAACTGAACGTACCGCAGCTTTCACTTTGAATTCGTTTTCTAGAAGTGACTTGATGCAATGAGCCCCAATAAATCCGGTACCTCCAGTAACAAGAACTGTTGATCCTTTTGGTATAGTCCAATCTAAAGTCATATCAGTGCATCAGGTTTTGGGAAGTTGGTTTACTTTTAAACATTTCATATTTGTAAAGCGGAAAACAAAAAATATACCGGCGCGATTACAAAATGTAGTTTACCGTCGGGATTTATTCTGTAAATTCCGCATACTTAGAATGTAAGAGTTTTATGTGCTAGAGCCAATTCCAGCGCCGTGCGGTAAATGAAGTCACGGGCTTGCCAAAGGTTTTTGTTCATATGCTGGAATGGGTGTGGCACACCCTCATAGCATTTATAGACAACTTCAACACCATTGTCCATGAGCTTTTTGGCATACTCAAGACCTTCGCTTCTAAGAGGATCCAATCCCGCCGTAAAAATAAGTGTTTTTGTTAACCCATCAAAGTTTGTAGCCAGCATGAGATCCCTCATGAATCCAATCTTTTGTAGTTCTGCCTGACGGTCATCTTCGGTCATCCCTTCCAACCATTTCCATTTAATATCATCAAACCATTTCAATCTAGCCCAGTTCAAGGTTGGTGCAAACTCACACTCTCTGATAGAAGTGTAAGGTGAGTCTTTCGCTGTTGGAACGTCAGAAATATCTGCAATTTGAGGAGTGCCTGCACAGATGAGAACCAATTTGATTCCAATATCACGACATAAATGATCAACCGCAAGACAAATTTGACCTCCTGCTGATACACCTCCAAGAGAAATTGAGTTCTTAAATCCTAAACTTTCCAAATTGTTGTAAACAAATTTTGTGGCCTCGAAGCAGTCTTTCACACAAGTTGGGAAGTTGTAATCGGGAACAAGTCTGTAATCAACGTCCACAACGGCAATTCTAGCCCTGTGAACATACTCCTTCAATATGTGAGATTCAGTGTCAAGGTCACCCACAGCAGCACCTCCACCATGGAAATCTATGTGAACAGGAAGTTCTTCTGACTCCGAATAATCGTTAGGACGGTAAATCCTGATTTTGACAGGTTGACCATCAAAACTAACAAATGTTCGGTCTTCAATATTTTTGATCTCTGGAGCTGGTGCAGTTCCATAAGAGTAAATCTTGTTATAGTTTTTCCTAAGTAGAGGGAGATCAATAGGACGATTAGGCGTATTGGCAACATGCTCATTGTACATTTTTTCAAATTCGGGATCTAGTTTTCCCATCATTGAAGGGTGAATTGGATTGATTGCTTCATGTCCGCTACTCATTTTTTGCCTTTTGATTCAATAAAGAAAACTGTTTCTATGGTTTATAAATAATTGCTGACCTTAATAAAATTTGAGATGAAAAATGCCGTCGGTGGTAAAAACCTGAATTCCGCTCTATTGATAAGATCCTTATCGGTTGCAACTAAAATTTCTTGACCCTTAAACCGAAAAAAATAAAAAGAGCTTCGATTCATGAAATCTCATCTACTGAAAAATGTCGTGGGATGACCAACCAATTTTGATTTCAGGAGCTGGTATTGCCGGGTTGCTAACCGCACAAGCCCTCAAGCAATTGAATGTCCCATTCATTATTTTTGATAGAGATGAATCGGTTTCTGCAAGAGGTCAAGGTTGGGGCATAACATTACATTGGGCACTAGCTGATTTTCTTTCTTTGTTGCCAGAAAAACTCCAGCAGAAGGTATACAAATGCCAGGTTTTGGAAGATTTTCACTTAAATGACAATGGAAATTTCATATACATTAATGCTGGTACTGGAGAGGAATTGGTTCGGATTCCCCCATCAAAAAGGCTTCGTGTGAGACGTGAGCAAATTAGGAAAACTCTGCTGGAAGGTATAGAAGTTCAATGGAACTGCAAGACAGTTAGTGTCAATACGTGCGGACAATCTGTTGTTGTCAAATGTGCAAATGATCGTCAATTTTCTGGAAAGCTGCTTTTAAGTGCGGAGGGAAGTAACTCTGCAACAAGAAAATTCACAAACCCTACAAACTACTCACTTTACGATTTACCAGTAAAATTTTTAGGTGCGACAATTAATCTCACCAGGGAAGAGTACGACACCGTTTCTAAGAAATTTGATAAACTTCTGTTTCAGGGAACAATTCCAGAATCTGACTCTTTTTTCTGGTTTTCGCTGCTCTCTTCACCAGAATACAATGGAACTGAATTCTACCAATGTCAGGTTAATTTTTCTTGGAACTGCCTTGATCGTTCCCTAGAGCCTCTAGTGACTGCTGAAGACAAGATTGCTGCAATTAAACGTGTTTCAAAGGGACTTGATTCCAGTCTCATCTTTTTGAAAGAAAAGATGTTGCGTGCAACTGACAAATTCATGGAAATCAGACTGTCTGATTGGCCTTATGCAGAATTTGATGATATGGATGGCAAGGTAATTCTTATCGGAGATGCTTGTCATGCAATGGTTATGTACAGAGGAGAAGCTGGAAACCACGCAATTGCAGATGTTAAATGCTTCATTGATCTGTTCAAAAAATGGCAAACTGGAAAGTTGTCGTGGATGAATATGATCGATTCGTACAAGGAAGATGTCAAGACCAGAGCACAACCTGCAGTTATTTTATCCCGACAGGCATGTCTTGATGCACACAATTGGAAGGTCCTGGAAAACTTTGCTGAAAATAAAAGTCCGCTTTTAGCTTTAAGAAAGAAATAAAACTCTTATTTATAAATACAATTGCAGATATACTGTATTTCACAGTTTACTATTCACTATACCCTGGATACTCTCCAAGATCGTATTTTTCTTTCTTTCCATACGTTCCTGAGTCAACTTAAAAGCATCGGGAATGTCTAGTTCTTCGGTCTTTCCACTCATATAATCTACTAGAGCACGGGAGCAGAGTAAGATTCTTGGCATTCCATGTCCATGAAAACCTGCAATCACAAACTTGTTTTTTTCAAGTTCGCCAACGTAGGGCATGCCGTCGTCAGCATAGCCAAGAATACCACTCCATAAGTGCGAAACCTTGGAAGTAGAGCTGCGCCAATTGTCAAAAGAGTTTTCCATGTATTTAGTGAAATACTCTTGAGCATGAGGAACTAATGTGCTATCATCGACAACATTGTAGAATCGTTCCTTATATGGAAAAATGTGTTCTTTTGCTCCTCCAAGAACTACTGAACCATCAATACGATTCATCAGATAATCACTGTTTCCGGGGCGAATAACTCCATAGGAGTTTGAGAGATAAGCAGGTTTTTGAGCATCGATGGACTCAATGTGACTGCAAATTCCCTTGATAGGAACAATCTTGTTTTCAAATTTGGGCTCTACCGAAGCTGTGTAAGCATTTGTTGCAATTACTACCTTTTTGGCGAGCACTTCTCCTCGATTAGTTCTCACAAGATACCTTCCGTCGGCTTGAAGTTCCGTCCCCAGTACAGGTGTGTTGGTCTGTATGTTTAGACCTTTTGACTCACACTTCTTCAGCAGAGCCACCATCAGCTTGTACGGCCACATGTGTCCTGCTGGGGAGGTAATGCATGCTATGGCATCTGGCATCTTGGAAATCATCTTTGCCTCATTACCCCGATGTAACTGAAACTCGTGCTTGTTTTTAACATACGGATTTTGGGTCATGTGGATATAGTTGGCAATAGCTTTGTCTGCAGCGTTCTGAGAAGTATAAACATCAATTCCCCTAGTCAAAATGTACTCACAGTCAATTTTTTCTGATTCGATCAACTCTCTCATAACCTGAAGATGAGACATTTCGAAGTTGATAATATCAGCGCAGCCTTTAAGTCCGTACTTTTGTGTGTGTGATATAGAAGAGCCACAGACACTAGGTTTGAAATGTCCACCGTTTCTACCGGTAGCCCCTGAGCACAATGTCCTGGCCTCTAGCATCAAGGTAGACCCCGGATGGCTATTGCTGAGTAGATAATATGCGGTGGTAGTTCCTGAATAACCAGATCCTATGATAATTGTGTCTACCTCAGATGGAAGGTCAGCAGTGGTTCTTGTGGACCCAAACTGGTCCTCTGCTGTAAGCCAAAATGATTTGGTTGGGTTTTCAACAGGCAAGTAGGATGTCATAGAAGGTGTAGAATTAATTAGTTTGCTTGGTACGTTTTTCGATCACAGCGAATTTAAGTTATTACTATGTTCGGATAATCCTGATATATATTTTGCCGATATATGCTTTAGGCAATATTTAGTACTGATAAAAAAATCAGATCATTCAGAGGACAAAACGGAACTCTTGATTCTCAGTGTCAGTTAAGTCCTTCATTCCGTTCAAAATTCCTTCTTGTCTTTCCTCCTCAGTAATTTCAGTAGCTGGTCCATACTTCTTATCTCTTCTACGGTTCTCCCAAATAAGATAGAATCTAAGACCAACTGCGATAACAAAGCAGGCACAGAAACATCCTAAGTTCGTAGCCAAAGCTTTTGTGTACTTTGGAGCATCTTTGTTCGTGAAACAGAAAGGACCTATAATATTTCCAACTGCAAAGAAAATGAGCAGGAGCATGCTCATGGCAGCACGCTTGGTGTGTCCAGCGTAATTAGAACCAATCATTGATAAAGCAAATGGCCAGGTAACAGCGTAAGAGTTGATCATCCAGTAAGCAAAAACTCTTCCCCATTTATCTCCGTGGCTCTCAGTAGCGTAAACAGCAGAGAGACCAGCAATTGCAAGTAAGAGAGGCGCACTCATACCAATGGTACGTAAGTTATGGTACTTCATAGAGAGAATGGAGTATATCAGCATCTGACCAGATGAAAAGAAGGAGCTTCCAACACCCACCGCAATCGATTCTAGTCTGCTGTGAACAATGCTCTTCAACACTAGAGTTCCAAAGTTTGTGAGTCCTCCGTTAGGAATCATAGAAAAGATGATGAATCCAATCATAAACCAGGTCTTTGGATCAATAATACAGTCAATCACCTGGCTGTTCTTCCAGTCATTTGTCTTCATACCCATCATGTTCTTGGAGACTCTTTTAACAGCAATGACCTTTTCCTCCTGAGTTAAAAACTTGGCCTGTTTAGGAGTGTCCGGAATAATAAAGTACCAGATAACAGAAACAACAACAGAAAATAAACCTAAAACAAGATAAACCAACTGCCACTCATTGAGATGAGAGTTATGAGCGTGTCCCAACCCGTAGGTAACAAATCCAAAGATAACGTAGAAAATACCTTGCATGGAACCCCACCACATAGTACGTGAAACTTGTTCCTTTCTTGTGTAAAACAAAGAAGTAAACAAAACAAACCCACCAGATATTGGTGCTTCAAAAACACCAAGCAAGAATCTGCAAACAAGGATACCAGCGTAATTTTTGCAACCCATGGTTGCAAACATAATAACACCCCACAAAAAGGTAGAGAAACAGATGATCTTTCCAACAGGGAATCTTTGAAGCAAGTAAGAGGCGGGAACCTGTGCACCCAGGTACCCAAAATAGAAAATAGCAGAAACCCAGGAGTAATCTTCACCTTTCAAACCTAAATCTTGTTTAAATGAAAATAGGACGGCCCACCCTAAAGCAGCCTTATCAACGTAGTTAATACCATAAAGAGTACAGAGAACCCACATCATATGAAAGTCCAGCTTTCTGGCGACCCTGGATGACTCTTCAGGATCAACCTCATCATTAGCTCCTCCTTCTTGGTAGAGATCAAAGGCAACATCCTTGATGTTTTCATTTTCCTCAAGAACCACTATACTTTTTTTTGATTTGAATTCTTCACTTGTGGACATTTGAAATACTGATCTTAAACAACGATAAAGAGTCCTTATATATCGTCAAGTGGTCTGAAGAATCAAAGAAATCTGTATCTGATATGATACCTATGTGCATCTAAAATTTTACTGGTCATAAAAAACCTGTGAAATGAGGACGGACCTCTCCATCGGAAAAAAGTCCCCGATCCTGTTTTTAAATTGTAAAATCAGTTTTCACTTTTTGTCAATTAGTAGTATGTCAACGCTAGAATTACCTGCTTTGGACGAAGGCGAATGTTTGGAGTTTTTATCAAACTTCATCAAGATTCACTCCCAATCAAGAACTTCGGGAGAAATTGATGCCATCCATTACATGACTAGTGCGATGAAGGAGATTGGCCTTAAAGCTGATAGTATTGAGTTCAGTGATCTAGCTGATGGAATGCAAAGATTCAACTCTGTCGGCGTTTGGGAAGGGACTAATAAACTTGAAGGGAAAAAGTTGCTTTTCAACGGGCATGTTGATGTTAACCCTGTCACTGAAGGTTGGACAGTGGACCCTTACGGAGGTAAAGTAGACGACGACTTCATTTACGGTATTGGTGTCAGCAACATGAAGTCTGGATGTTGTGCTTACTATATGGCAGTCAAGACTTTAAAAGAAGCAGGTTACAAGATATCTAAAGATCTGACACTAACTTACGTTGTGGGAGAGCTACAAGGAGGTGCGGGCACCATGGCTCTTCTTCGGCAAAATGTTATCACAAAGGAAACCGCAGACTTTTTTATCAACTGTGAGCCAACTGATGTTTATGCTCTGGTGATGCACGCGGGATCTGCAATTTTTAACGTGAATGTTATTGGGGACACCAGACACATGTCCAAGAGAGAAGAAGCGACAGATTCAATTTTGGCATCAATGGATGCGATCAAGCGTCTGACTGACCTAAAGTTTTCGCAGGCCAAGTCTAAGATGCACGAGAGTGTGAACAGATGTCACGTTGGAACCATTAGAGGTGGACTTGGAAGGGGATACGAATCATGGAGGCCTCCTCAAGTCGCTGATTTTGTCACTTTCACGGGGGCAGCCAGGTATGCCCCTGGTCAGAATGAGAAAATCGTGTTGCAGGACTTGGATTCGGAACTACAGAAAACCCAAGAAAAATACCCCAAAATGAAATATGAGCTGAGTTTAGAAAACCTTGACTTCATGCCTCCTTTTGAGGTCGACCCAGATGCGGAGATTGTTAAACTCTTGAATAAATGCTACAAAGATGTAAGAGGTGTCGATCAGCCCACAGGTGCATTTAAGCCTCCATGTTTCTATGGAAGCGATGCAGGCCATCTTTATGAAAAGCTGGGCATGGAAGGTATTGTTTGTGGCCCAGGAGGAAAATTCAACACCATGCCGGACGAGCGTGTAGATATTCCCGATTATTTAGACTGCATTCGTATTTTCATGAGGGTTATTATTCATGCGTGCGGCGGGTATAAAGAACAATAAAAAAATGCCGCGATTTAGCGATAAGACTTCCCTAAAAAAACTTAAAATTTTTAGACCCTCAAATCCGGACCTGTTCCATCGGCACAAGCGAAGGTGATAAAATCAGCTCAACTTCTTTTTTTTTGCAATCTGTATGACTTGGGAACAAATTCGGGACAGAAAATTGGAGGAACAGCGCAAGCTGCTAGAACCTTTTCTCTATCATGCTTCACTTCCCTCCCTTGAGGAGACAATTGATACATCACGTTTTCTTGACACACTTTTTACTTCTCAGGAAAACACTGTGTTTGATCTGACTATTGAGCAGCTACAAATCAAATATCGGGCTCGGGAACTTAAAGCCGAGCAGGTCGTCAGCCTCTATTGCAGGCGGGCAACTGTTGGCCATCAGCTGCTCAACTACATGACCGAAGTGCGTTTTGCTCAGGCTCTGGACGAAGCAAGAAAGCAGGATCAGTATTTAGATGAAACGGATGATTTGGCGGGGCCCCTTCACGGTGTTGTTGTTTCCTTAAAGGATAATATCAACGTTGCTGGTTTTGCATCGTCCATGGGGTTTGTGGCTATGGCAGAGGATCTGGCCACCGAAGATGCGGCAGTAGTGAAACTCCTGAAGCAGCTGGGAGCAATTATCATCTGCAAGACTAACACCTCCTCAGGAATGATGTACTCAGAAACCACAAACTATTTGTGGGGTCGTACCCTGAACCCGTATGGAAGAAAATATCTGAACAACGGGGGCTCTTCTGGAGGAGAGGGTGCTATTGGTGCCGTCAAAGGCTCGTGCTTCGGTATCGGATCTGATATTGGGGGCTCTGTGAGACACCCAGCTGCGCTGAACGGTATATTTGCTATCAAGCCTTCCTTTGGCCGGATCCCCACCTACGGGACAGTCTCGGGACAACCAGGACAGGAGTCTGTCAAGTCCATCTACGGCATCATGTCCTTCTATCTGGCGAATGTTCAGTATGCACTTCGGTGCATTGTTGAAGCGAAGCCCTACTTGGCCATTGATGCGGGGTGTCTTCCTTTAAGCTACCGTCCTGTGAGTTTGCCCAAGAAGCTTAAGTTCGGTGTCCTGACCACAGATGGAACGTCCACCGCTACCCCTCCCGTGCTACGCGCAATAGAAATCTCCAGGCGTGCTCTTGAGTCTGCCGGGCACCAAGTTGTGGACTGGCCCGACTCTTACCTCACCGATATCAAAAACACCATCTACCCGTTTTACGGAGCAAACGGATACCAGTCGATCCTGGACATGATTGCGAAATCAGGCGAGCCTGTCGACCCTCTTCTCTCCAGGTGGTTCCCGACGGCCGAAGATATGCATGTGTCGGATCTCTGGAGCCTGCAAAAACACCGCACATCCCTGGCACAGAAGTATCTTGATCTGTGGAACGAGGGGCGGATTGATGCTCTGATCATGCCTGTGTCTCCTTTTCCTGCGTGCCTCAAAAATGGGGTTGTCACAATGCCCTTTACAGCTATATGGAACGGTCTGGACTATGCTGCTACCACGTTCCCGGTGTGCAAGTGTGACGTGAGCATCGACGTCCCGCTAGAAAAAACAAGCTTCATTTCCACGGTGGACGAGCACGTCCACTCAACGTACAAAAACAACACCGAGAAGTTTGACGGCGCCGCGGTTGGCTTGCAAGTTGTTTGCAGAAAGCTAGAAGAGGAAAAGGTGCTGGAGATTACAGAGTTAGTAGCATCTCTAATAAAATAGTATTACACCAGGGGCAGCCAAAAGTTGGCTCGGGATATGATATCGCGCCAATCAAAAACGGTTCCTTCCGTTCTCACGGTGCCCATGAATTTTTCAGGGTCCTCGAGACACGTATCGTACGCCGCCCAGATGCCCTGGATTGCGGCCTTGAGCTCAATCACCGTACTCAACGGCCACTTGATCTCCATAGAGCGCACCACACCAGATACCTTAACGCGAACGTTCTCGCCGTTTTCGCAGCACGATAGACACGAAGCCAGAATCAGAAGCGTCCATCCCGGGAACAGCACTTTGTGGTTTGCCCTGCTGAGTTTCTCTAGTGACTCAATCAGCTCGTGGATGAGCTTGGTATATATCTCTCGGAATTCCTTAAAAAATGGGAGGTCTCCTATGGAGAGCAGCATGCAAAAATAGAGCTTCGCTGCCAGAAGATAGGAGTGTGCACAGAGTTCCAGCTCAGCACTAGCAACAGTGAGAGTCTGCTCCATCCTCAAGAGGGACTTCCATATAGACAGGTATCTCTCCACCAGCAGCGGCTGGTCAATGGCGTCCATGTCTCGTAGATGGTTGAGCATGCTCAGTTGGTAGATAGTGTACAGGAGAGCTGAAGAACATCCGAACATGTGGTCCACTGTATGGTCTTCAAAAAAGGTATCGATAGTGGGCCATGGACAAGTCTTCAGCAAGTTGGCCAATGTTTCTCCTTTGAGGCTGGTGACCAATAAAATATATCTGAGCGAAAAATAGCGATACACGAATGTAAGCACTTTGGAACTCAAGATTTGGGAATACTGCAACGAGGATAAAACTAAGCACCCTTCCTTAAGCAGGTTGACCCAGTTTTGGTTGGTATTATTGGCGATTTCTGAGGCACACAAAATCATAATGGTGATCATCAGTTCCTCGAGAATCTCGAGATCCGACAGGTCGCTGGTGTCCAGTATATCATGGAGACCGTTGATGGCTTCATCCTTGAACCGTGAGTACAGAAAGTAGTACGTTTCCATCAGCATGAGATCTGGTTTGGGCTTGATGAACTCCTGCTTCACCAGGTCAATTGAGGAGTAGCACAGCACAGACTGATACAACGCGGCAAAGTTCTGGCACTTGGGCACGATGATGGAGAAAAATTCGTTGGTGGACTGCGTCATCTCGTCAAAAGAGCGTGTCTGAGACACGTTACGCACATAATGGTCGAAAAGAAACTCGTTCGAAGTCTGGTACGACCGCACGTACCGGTTGGATGTAGACCTTGGCATCAGCTCGGCGTGGGTCCGGCCCAGCCAGGATTTTGCCGTGTTGCTTAGTACGTATGTCAGACTTATGCTCCACATGTGAAAATTCACCATTTTTACGTTTTTGGGACAAAACACCTCCCGAACATCCGCAAGCCTCTGTTCTGACTTGTTCCAGTTGAGAACAAGCCCATACTTGCACTCTAGTTTGAGTCTAACGCAGTTAGAGCAGCATGGTTTCACCTCGTCGCATTTCTTCTTGCGTTTTTTGCACACCAGACACCCGGATCTGCTTTTCTTCGCTCCCCTCATGTCTGTTCGAAAAGAAAGTTCGTTATCAACATCGAAAAAAAAAAGGCTTATCAGACCGCGCGGATCTGCCTGCCATTTAGAAACTAAATTTGCTTATAAAGCAGAGTCGCACCGATTATCTTATTCCGAGATGAGCAGTGTTCTGGTTGTTGGGTGCGGTGTCTTCGGGCTGTCGACCGCTTTTGAGCTTGCAAAAAGAGGCTATTCTGTCGAGGCTATCGACCTCTACGAGCCACCATCGCCGTGGTCAGCCGCTAACGATTTCAACAAAATTATTCGTGCTGAGTATACCGACCTTATCTACACGAAAATGAGTATCGAGGCCATCCATCAATGGAGGTCGGACCCAAACCTACAAGGTCTATACAACGAATGTGGCCGAGTGATGGTCACTCCAATGGACCATGTTGGAAGACAGCAGTTCGAAAAGCTGGGAATTGATAACCTACGTCTATTTGGAGAAGGTCAAAAGGTGGAGTATCTCTGTGGACACGATGCACTGACGTCCAAGTTTCCCCAGCTGGAGGGAAACCTCCTAGGCGAGTCGCAGGAATTCAAATTCAATCCGGAATCGGGGCTCAGTCATGCCAGTAACTCGCTCAAGACAATGTATATCAGATGCCAGGACTTGGGTGTCAAGTTCAAGTTTGGCACGGCTGGTCACTACGTAGGACTCCAGGTTAATAACGGCAAGGGGTACGTGAAAGTTGCAGAAGGGTCTCTGCTTACTGCGGAAAAAATCGTCATCTGTTGCGGAGCCAACACTGGGCTCGGTTTAGATCTCATGGGGCAGCAGTCCGCAACCGGGCTTTATGTGGCACACATAATGCTGACCCAGAAGGAATACAACAAATACAGAGACATACCGGTGATTTTTGACTCCGACATGGGGTACTTCTTTCCCCCAGACCCTGCAACTAGAATCATCAAGATTGCGCTTCCTGGTGCAGGTGCTTCTCACATGGTCCCTAGTCCACATGATGGGGCCCAGGAGATTTCACTTCCTCGTTACCACAACCATAACCCCAAAGATACTATGCCCAAGCACTGCTACGCAGAAGTCAAGCGACTACTCGCCAAATACTGTCCTGAACTGGCGTATCACGAGCCGTTCAATGCAAAAACGTGCTGGATAGGCGATACTAGTGACTCTCATTTTATTATCGATGCTGTTCCGCAAACTGTAAATGTTTTCGTGGCCACCGGTGACTCAGGTCACGGGTTCAAATTCCTCCCTAACATTGGAAAGTACATTGTCGACCGTATGGAAGGTACTCTGGATCCGGAGTATGCGCAATTCTGGAGGTGGAGATCGGCAGTCAAGTTCGATCCCTTATCCATGAATTGGAGAGTCGCCAAAGAGTTTCCGGACTTCAAGGACGTCGACTGGTGGGTAGAGCCTCAATCAAAAATCTGACTTTTAAAACTCACTGCAGAGTATCCAGTTTTTCCCAGAAATCGTCGTCATCATGTACATTCCAGGCTTCGTCGGTTTTGTAGTCGTCCTTTGTAGAACTAAAGATGTCCACAAGGTTTCGGATCCCCAGAGTCTCTGAGTCAAAAATCTGCGAAACAGCACTCATAGGGGTTCCCGGGGGAGCGGGTGACTGTACGGAGCTTTTAAAAATGCTTTCCTCAAGAAGCTTGTCGAATAGAATGCGGAAACTTGCTGCTTTTTTTGTTCTTTCCGCAAAAAGCGACAGTAGAACAGAACACTGGCGCAAATAGTTATGGAACTTCCAAATCTCCCGGTTCAGCAGCAGCGTCTGGTCCAGGTTCAGGATCGAATATGCTAGAATAATGCCCACCAAAAATATAGAATGCAGACTGTACATCCCGTAACTGAAAACAGGGCTTTTGGCGATAGAGATGTAAGCATTGCACACACCTCCTGCCGCCTCGGATATTTCAAGAAGCAAGTTCTGGAACGACTCTGTGTCTGTGTTTGGTCTCTTCATTATTTTGGTCAGACACAGGAACATTTTTGATCGGTAGTAGCACAACGTCAAGTAGTCAAAGGGGATCTCACGGTGATACACCTCCAAGAATTCTGTCTCAACAGGCAACTGGCCGAGCCACTCCTCAAGATCTTGCGTGATGGCCTTATATGTCGTATTGAAAGATGCATCCAGTTGGGGCTCTCCATCAATCATGGAGGAAGCAAGCGGTACCGAAATCGACATCTCGAGATTTCCAATCCGGAACTCCAGCTCCCGGACACGGCACATCTGTATGAGATAGTACGTTCGAGACAGCTTGGGTGGGTAAAGAATCCGGTGGTTGTGCTGTTTGTACTGCAATCGTTGTTGTTCCACCTGCAGCTTGTACAAGTCTTCGTCGTTGGTTTGGCAAAGCGAGTCGATATTCAGCGGATACGGCACGTCTATCTCGAGGTCTGCAATTGACGCGGGTCTCCCCAGAGTCACACACAGCACCTTTTCAAAAGTGTAGACAGACCAAAATATCCGTTTTCGTGTTTCATATTCCCTGGCCGTCCGTACAGATGGGATGTTGAAGCGATGAAGGCCTACCTGTGTCATTTTGCGAATAGCGAGACCGGTAAGCTCCCAAATATTCATCGTGAACTTGACGTTATGGTCGTAAGAGACCAGCAGGTAAAGCGCAATGTGCATGATCATCCGGATCTGGTCCATAGCGTTCAGCGAGTACCTCATGTTGGACATCATATCCAGGGCTTTATCAAAATAAAACTTGGGATTGAGGAAGTTCATCTGCTTGCCCATCATAACCAGACGACATCCAGTGGCCAGAATAAGGCTCTGGATAGTATCATGGTGCAGCTGGTCCACAAATATTGACGAGTGCTGTTTCCTTTTATTAAAATGAGAATCAAACATTTCTGCAAGCACCTCTGGCTCGTAAAAAAAATATCTCTGGCCCATCAGATGGTTGAAGCACTGAACAAATGATTTTTCTAGTTCGGCATCTGCAGAGACAAACACAGTGCTGTTTGCCCGATCGTCCAAAATCTTCATCAGTTTGGCATGATCGGGAGGTGGTTTGCTGAGGGCCTGAGTGCCCTGGACCTCCTTGTAGATTTTGGACGCAATCCAGTTCTTGATGGCATTGACCTTGGAGATAATAGCAGTGCTGCCCGCGTAGGTTTCCTCCTGCGGGTCATGGAGCAGAATCCAGATCGACTTGTAAAAATCGGTGGAATTCTTGCGCGGACTTGCCACGGCATTTCCGACAGGAGCCAAGGCAAGCTCTTCTTGTAGAAGCGTAAACTGGGTTTGCAGTTCTGCGATACGAGTTTGAAGGGTTTCTGAGACCTCGCTTCCCGGATTTGCGTTGCGTAGGGTCGAGTCTGAAGCGACTGCATCGCTTAGGCTTCGGCCACTGGTGTCTTTCCCCGCCACAACAGGCGGTGTTTCGGCTAAGCAAGGCCGCTTGACGCTGGGTTCTTCAGTTCCTGGAGAAATAGCCTCGTGATTAGTATCCCGCGGAATATGTTTCTCGCTCTGATCAGCGATTCCGCTGGATTTCTGGCCTCGCATGCGCACTATGTGAGCAAACTCACACTCCGCACTAGCCTTGATGCAGTTTGAGCATGGCTCTTTTCCATCGCACCGCTTTTTACGGTGCTTGCATCTCTTGCAAGCTACGGACACTCTGTTTCGTCCAGATCGCCCCGTAGATCCCTGCTCTTCTGGGGGGATATTGCTCGCACTTTTAACTGTTGGATCCTGGCTGAAAACCGTCTGCACAAACACAATTTTGCTTGCCCGACACACCATCGTAAAAAAGTTCGATAAGATATTTCAACAAAATTATTATATTTACTCCAACAATTATATAGCTGCTTATTGGGAAGTATTCCCTAGCTCGTTTTTAAGAGCCAATGACCCTCCAGCAATTGGCATGAAGGTAGTCTGCTGCGATGGACGGGTGTATTGAGGAATTTGGCGGCCTTCTGTAGGCTCTCCGTAGCCCCCTCCACCTGGAGTAACTATCTTTACAAACTCTCCTTTATGGACCTTGAACTGGGCAAAAGCGGGCATATGAATCCATCTCATTCGTCCCCCCTGTATTTTTCCCAGCAGATTCTTTCCAATTGCAGCCGGTTTTCCCCCATGGATACCGTACGGGCCGCTGTTTCTCCGCTGAGTGCGGAGAGTGCAAGAAAGATCCGTGGTGAACTGAATATTACGGACCAAACCATCTCCACCGCGCCATCTTCCCTCTCCACCAGAATTTTTTCGAATACCGAACTCGTGCAATATAACAGGATAACGTTTCTCGAAGATCTCTGGGTCGGTGATTTTGGTGTTAGTCATGTGACAGTGGACGCCGGACCAGCCATCGTAGCCTTCACAAGCTCCTGATCCACCACCAATTGTCTCCACCATGGCGAATCCTGGTAGCACCTTTCCTGTTACCGGGTCCTTTCCTCCTTTTCCAAAGCCAATGGTGTTGTTCGAGCCGGTGGAGGCAGCACACAGGCCAAAAGCCTTAAGCAGACAGTCGTTCAGACGCTGCGATGTGGTGGAGTTGGCGGCAGCCACTGCAGCGAACTCGGACGGGTTGAGGATGCTTCCCTCGGGAATGAACATTTTGACCGGCTCCAAGCACCCTTCGTTGAGCGGGATGTCCTGCTCCAGCATGAGACGCAGAGAGTAGATAATACAGGCATGTGTGATGGCAATGGGAGCGTTGCACGGACTATATGCCTCCTCGGAGGTTCCGCTGAAGTCATAGAACGCCTCGCCCTTTTTTCCGTCAATGTCGATCACCACATTAATCACCGATCCGTCATCCATCACCTCGGTAGCACGCAACGGAAGCTGGTCTTTCAGCCTACGTGCTGTGCGTCTGAAGAAGTTGCGCACGGCTGTAGCTGCTGTCTTACGCACGTTGGTCATGTAGAAGAGCACCACTTCTGTTCCGTACTCCTTGAACAACTCTTCCAGCAGATGCACTCCTCTAAGATTGGCTGCTATTTGGGCTTTGAGGTCCGACAGGTTATCTTTCACGTTTCGCGACCCTGAGCACCCCGGGTATGCGGCTGGCTCTTCGACAAAGTATTTCTGGACTCCGTCGTAGTCAAACTTGGAGTTCTCCACAATTTTCCAGTGCAAGAACTGTGCTCCTTCTTGGTAGAGCTCAGTGGCATCTGCCGCACACGATCCGGGAGCAGAGCCGCCGATCTCCGCATGGTGGGCCCTGGAAGCGGTGAAAAATCGAATCTGACCCTCAATGAACACTGGTGAGATGAGAGTAATGTCTGGGAGATGAGTTCCGCCCGCCTGAGGGTGGTTGGATGCCAGAACGTCGCCCGGCCGGATATTTTCTCCCCAGTATTTCTTTGCGTATCTGATGCAGTGAGACATAGACCCCAAGTGGACGGGCACGTGAGGCGCATTGGCCGTCAGGTTGCCCTCCGAGTCGAACAGGGCGCACGAGAAGTCCATGCGCTCCTTAATGTTGGCAGACACGCTGATTTTCTGCAGGGTGGTGCCCATGTCCTCCGCTATGGCCATGAACCGATTTTGGAACACAGCTAGCAAGATCGGGTCCACTGTGAGCTCTCTAGCCACGGTCGTATCTTCCTTTTCTCTGTGGCCTAGGTCCACAATTATGTGCTTTTCCAGATTGGTGGCACAGGAGCCAGGTGTGACACAGATTGTCTGTGTGTCGTCCAGCAGAATAGCCGGTCCTGCAACCTTGTGGCCGACAGTCAGGTCAGGGATCTTGAACACGCGGGTCTGGTGACACACGCCTTTCCCTGCAACACTGAAAAACACCGGTGAGGTCTTCAGGGCAAGCGAGTCTGGGGCGTCTGAGAAAACTACCCCATCGTGGTCAAACGGTGACTGCTGCGGGATCCGCGACGTGGACCCTGTGACTCTCACGCGGATGTCGTGGACCATCACGGACTTTGAAGGGTCCACAAACGAGAACTCGCGCTCGTGTCGCTCGACAAACGAGTCCAGGAAGTCTTTCGTGGACTGTCCGATCATCAGCTTTGTGTCCGAGCCACGGTAGCCCAGGTTAAAGAAGATCTGGGTGTGCACCGTTTTCTGCTCGACGCCCTGGTCCAGCAAGCTCTGTGTCAGCGTGTCTCTAATCTGGCCACACCTCTCAAGAAGAGCATCTCTGGAAGACAAGGAATACACGACGTCGCATGGTTCCAGCTTCTCCTTGACAACGTCGGCCATCCCGATACCATACGCGGAAAGCACCGAGGAGTACTTGTGGATGATGACTCGCTTCATCCCCAGGATATATGCGACCTCCGCGCAGTTCTGGCCACCGGCTCCGCCAAACGATGCAAGGTTATGGCGTGCCACGTTGTGTCCGCGCGATTCGGTCAGAGCACGGATGGGCTTGGCCATATTCTGGTTGGCGACTTCCAGGAACCCCAGCGCGACTTCGTGTGGAGTTTTTTGCGCCTGCTGGTTTTCGCTGTTAATGAGCGCGGTCAGCTCCTTGAACTTCTGGTCCACGGTGTCGTAGTCCAGTGGCTGGTCTTCGTTCGGACCAAATATCTTGGGGAAAAACTCGGGCAAAATTCGGCCAACGTACAGGTTTGCGTCCGTGATGGTCAGGGGCCCGCCTTTGCGGTAGCACGCAGGTCCTGGGTGCGACGAGGCAGACTCGGGACCAACCTTAAACACCCCGTTCAAATACTGCAGAATTGACCCACCTCCCGCGGCTACCGTGTTGATGTCGAGCTGTGGCGCAGCAACCTGGATCCCTGCTGTGATCGACTGAAAAACGTACTCGTAGTTACCATCGTATCTAGAGACATCAGTGGATGTTCCTCCCATGTCAAAGCCGACGATGGGCGTTTTTTCTTTGGGGTCGTAGCACGTTTGCGCCTCGCCAACAACACCGCCGGCTGGGCCAGAAAGAAGTGCGCGGAGACCAGAGAACTCCGTGTGAGGAACCAGCCCACCGTCGCTCTGCATGAACTCCACGCGCGTGGTTTTTTCAAACCCAGGCAGAAATCCTTGCAGGAACGACGAGATGTACTGCTGAACGATCGGAGTCAGATACGCCTCCACGGCCACAGACTGTGCCCGCGGAATAGCCTTAATCATTGGCAGCAGCTCGTGCGACGCAGCTACGTACTCGAAACCCAGCTCCTGCGCCAGCTCTTTGAGCTTCTTCTCATGCAGAACAAAATCGTAACCGTGGATCAGACAGATCCCCAGCGACTCGATGCCTTTAGACTTCAGCGTCTGTAGTTTGGTCCGGGCGTCGTCCAAATCTAGCCCCTGCAGGACCTGGTACGTCTGGCCTGTGACCCCCGAGCTGAACGCTGCATCAGAACCCACCAGATCGTCAAAGCACTCCTGGTCAGGGTCTTCGTCGTAGTCCGGGACCGTGACACGCTCCCTGATCTCAACCACCTCTTCGTACAGAACTTCAGGCTTACGGATATGCATTGCAAATAGATCTGGTCTGGTCTGGTCTCCAATGCGCAGGATATCCTTGAACCCGGTCGTGGTGAGTAGCGCACATCTGGCGCCCTTGCGCTCCAAAAGCGCATTGGTAGCCACCGTGGTGCCCAGTCGGATACTGCTGATTGAGCTCGTGTCTAGCAGGGCTCCCTTTTCGATGGATGTGCCGTGCAAGTGCTCGCACACCCGGCGAATGGCTTCCACATTGGCGTCCTTGTAGTTATCTGGATCCACTGACAATAATTTAAAGACGTAATCAGGCTGTCCTGGAATGACGGCAATCACGTCGGTAAAAGTCCCGCCCCTATCAATGGCCACCTTGACGTCTGCAACCATTTTGCTATGACCGGGTCCTCGCAGTCCTCTCATATATATAGGATCCCCAGATCGGCCGTAGTCTTTCGCGATTGGCCTGGATGACGGAATTAACTCTTTTGGACTTCCGACCATTCCGTCCTTGTGTTCCGCGATTGGCATGGAAGACGAAATTGCCTTGTTTGGACTTCCGCCCTTCCGCCCTGCCTATTTTAGCTTTTTTTGTTGGCGGGCATAAAATTAAAAAAAAAATTGTGTTATCATCTTGCATTATCAATGCCCGACAAGCATCGAGATTGAAATATAAAGTCAATAGTTAAGAATCGCCTAGTGCTATTATCTATTCAATGGAAGACTCTCCAAACGATCTTAAATACGCCAAAGCGGTCGGCAACAAAATTGCGCTCGTGTTGCCGTCCGACCCGC
This sequence comes from Ogataea nakhonphanomensis, assembly GCA_030564965.1. NCBI lineage: Eukaryota > Fungi > Ascomycota > Pichiomycetes > Pichiales > Pichiaceae > Ogataea > Ogataea nakhonphanomensis. The sequence continues at coordinate 44,165 of JAJMAN010000022.1, forward strand.
GCTCCTGGTGGCAAAGACCCAACCTCCGCAAACTGTACTTTCTCTTGCTGAATTTTATTCTTTTTGCATCTTCTATTGGCTATGACTCGGCAATTACCAACTCGATCCAGGCCATTCCCCGCTGGAAGGAGCTCATGAATCACCCCGAGGGCACATGGCTGGGGTTCGTTTCTGCGTCTCCTTTCATAGGCACGTGCAGCACCATATTTTTCGTCCCTTACTTCTGCGATCGCTTTGGCCGCAAAATAGTTATTTTCATGACCGTGGTCTTCATCTGGATAGGCTCCATTGTCGGGGCCTCCGCACAGAACCCTGCAGCATACATCGTCTCAAGAATATTTATGGGACTGTCGTTCTCGTGCAACTACGCTGCTTCGATCTGGATCTCGGAGATCGCGTACCCCACCACTCGAGGCAAGTTCTCCGCTGCGTACCACGCTATATACTACTTCGGCGCGGTTCTTTGCGGATGGGTGGTCTTTGGTACCCAGTTCATCAGCAACGACGCCTCTTGGAGAATCCCGCTGGCTCTGCAGGCTGCGCTGCCAACGTGTCTGGTGCCTGCTCTGTACTACGCTCCCGAGTCTCCCAGATGGCTGATCTCCATGGGAAAAGAAGACCAGGCTCGCGAGGTCCTGCTAAAATTCCACGCCAACTACGAGCCGCAGTACTTCGCGCTTGTGGAGGTGGAGCTCCAGGAGATAAAGGCCGGTCTGGAAGCCTCGCGACTCAATAATGTCTCGTCCTGGCGCTCGCTGGTTGCAACCCGCGGAAACCGCAAAAGGTTGTTTATTTCGTGCTTCCTGTCGGTGGCCTTTGCCTGGAATGGTCAGGGAATCGTCACCTGGTACCTGAGTCCCGTTCTCGTGGCCGTGGGAATCGACGCTACGTGGAAAAAAACGCTGCTGAACGCGTGCATCCAGCTGTTCAACCTGCTGGTGGCTATTTCTGGTGCGGTGCTGGTGGACTTCGTGGGCCGGCGGAAGCTGTTCCTGATCTCCATCGTGGGGCTGTTTTTCTCGTTCGGTGGACTCACCACCATCACCGCCGTGTACACCCAGCTGCACCGCGACATCGGACAGGCAATTATCGTGTTTGTGTTTTTGGTGTACGGGTTCCAGGCCATTGCTTTTGCGCCCCTCATCACCTCGTACCCGTCCGAGCTGTGGCCCCAGGCCACGCGGTCCAAAGGCCTGTTTACGGCCATGTTTTTCCTGAACGCGGCCACGTTTTTCAACATCTTTGTGAACCCCATCGCGCTGGACGCGATTGGCTGGAAATACTACTGTGTCTATCTTGGAGCGCAGGTGGTGATTTTCCTGGTCATTTACTACACCTTTCCCGAAACCAAAGGACACTCGCTGGAGGAGATCGCACTGATTTTCGACAAGGACCAGGCTACGCAGGCTGGTTTGGTTGCGCGGCCCGACGACAAAGTCCCAGGCACAACCAACTCCAGCGAAAAGTCTGACGCACGCGTAAGTGTGAGCGAAATCTAGTGCTGATCTGCGATATTTCTATGTAGGTATCAAATTTATTTCCCCAGATCCTCGGGTCCGAAACTCATGGGCAAAATCTGGTCCATGGTCAGCTTCTCGACCCTGGACCCGTCTCTGTTGTACATATACACGGGCATGTCTAACGAAGAGAATTCACGCAAGACCTGTCTGCAGATACCGCAGGGCGAGATGCAGGAGTCCAGATCACCGGCAATGGCCACGGCGTCCAGTTTGGTGTGGCCCGCAATGACGGCGGTGACGACTGCGGTGCGCTCTGCGCAGATGGCGCCGCCGTACGAAGCGTTCTCCACGTTTGCTCCGTCAATGAACTCGCCATCCGCCAGCAGACAACACCCCACGCGGAAGTTAGAGTACGGACAGTACGCCTTACTCCTGTTGGCCAGAGCACGCAGCTTCAAAGTTTCTTCCTGGGCCTCAGTCAACATGGGATTATTTTTAAAAAATGCGAATTCTAAAATACTTACGAAAAATTCAATTCAAACTCCGACGGTGTGCGGTTGCAAAAATTCATGTACACATTATTTACAGTGTCTGTACCACCTCGTCAGCCTCGCCCTTTTCATTGGTCTTGCTGTTTCCCTCTTCGTCGCTGTACACGTCCGAGATGTTGGATTTAGGGCCGTTGAAGAACGTGCGTCCGTAGGCAAAGTAGTAGATCACCACCAGCAGCATGGCTCCCCAGTAAACAACAGAGGTCCAATTCATGAGATCTGTGGTGTTGGATGCTCCGCGGTACTGCGGGAAACAGAGAACCGGAATCATCAGGCAGATAAAACCGCACCCAAACGCCCCGGTTATGTAGGTGAATTTTCCCAGGTTCCAGGGCCCTGGCTTGAAGGTGTTGCGTGCGTAGGTGATTCTCAGCAAAATAGGAATCGTGAAAGACACGAACGAGCCCGTGGCACCAAACGAAAACACAGCGTTGATGGCCACACCCTTAAACATCAGACACAGCAGACACTCGCCGATAAACCAGTTGAACCACACCGCGTTGACCGGGGTCTTGGTGTACTTGTTGACGCGGCACCAGATCCGCGAGAACGGAATACACCCGTCTCTGGAGTACGAGTACAGCACGCGGGACGCAGCAATCATGCTGGAAAAGTCCATGATATACGACAGGATGATTGCGAACGATGCCATGGCGATGGTTCTTTCCCTGGTGAGCACCTGGCTCAGGAACGACACAAACGGCTGGCCAATGTCGCCATCCACGGCAGCCGTCACATCGACGATTGTGTACGCCATTCCGACCTGGAACGCAAAACCAAGAACGGCTCCCAGCACGGCAGTCAGCACAATTGCGTTGGGTGTCACGATCTCCGCGTTGGCCGACTCCTCAGCCAGATGGAAGGGCGCATCGAATCCAGACATGATCCAGATGGCCGCCATGAAACTCATCAGAACGGCAAACCCATCGGTCCAGTCGGTCATGTTGGTGATTTTCCATGCGTCAGAGTTGGAGTTGAAGTGCGGCAGGCCCTGCTCCTCCCTGTTGTTTCCACCAAGGAACATGACCCAGCAGATGAAGAGGAACAGCATATTCAGCAACGAGGTGAAACTTGTGAGCTTCGAGAGCCACTTCACCGGCATCGAGGCAATACAGGCACACGAAATGGTGATGGACGTGGCCAGCAGAAATGCGTGCCACTTGTGGTACACGTAGTTGGGGTCCGTCATCTCCTTGAGAGCCAGAATCATGGCAGCAGTGCTGGATCCCACGGAGGGCCCTCCAGTGATTTGCGTCAGATAGTTGGACCACCCGACAAACCAAGAGAGAAACGCCTTGTTCTTAGGAGGAGCAAGCATCGCGGTGGCGTAGTACAGCCCGCCTGAGGTGGGAAAGGCCGAGGCAATCTCGGCCATGGACAGAGCAACACAAATAATCCAAACCATGGCCACCAGGTACACCCAAGTTATACCTGCAGCTCCCGTGTATGCCATGGAGTACCACAGGGTTCCGGCCACAGAGGGCAGGAGTCCCAGGGTAGAAAATGCTATGGCAAAAGTGGTGGTCATGGAAAGACCTCTCTTGAGCTCCTGTTTGTAGCCCAAAGCCATGATCACCGCCTCGTCGTGATCCACAGAGTGATCCAGGTGGATCTTGGAGTGGGATATTACGGACTGCACACGCAAGTCGTCAACAACAAGATCAGAAGACATATTCCGGTTGTTTGAAAGAAAATTGCACTGTGAAATATTTTTCAGAAGGATATCCGTAGCAATAGCCGCATGCACAACCGAACGGCAGCACGATAAGGGTTCTCTGAAACGGCAACTTGGGGATGATCTTTGTCCCGAGGCTGGCGCTTAAACGGATTTGTGCGCGGAGATACTTGTTTCCCCGTGTCTGAGTGAGATAAACCTGATAGAGACAATGGTGCCTGTTTCTAGGAACGAATGCCCAGACTTCGTATGTCTTGGCAGACATGCGCTGTCTGTCAGATCCAGACACAAAACTTTACATCCGTACACCAAAGCGCACTGGGGCCAGAACGAAACACAGGGCGGGTAACTGCAAATCGAAGGGGAAGAGCTAGATTACACCTGTGCACCAGAAAATAAAAACTCCCCCGGACACCTCGGCACGGCTGCCCTATTTACGTTTCCTAAATAAGCACTGTTCTTCCCCAATTAGGGTGAGGCAATTTCCACCAACCATAAAAAAAAAGCAGACAAAGTTTGTTCTTCACCATGAAGTACTCGATTCTTTTAGGTGCCCTGGCCCTTAATCTGGTGTCCGTGCTGGCTGAGGACGAAATCACCGTCGTCACCACCACTGTTGACGGAGAAAGCACCAACACCCACAAGTATGGCCGTTTTAACAAGACAAAAGAGTCATCCGAGTCCACCTCTACCGGAACTCACAAGTATGGACGTTTCAACAAGACCAAGAAGTCTTCAGAGTCAACGTCTACAGGTACCCACAAGTACGGACGTTTCAACAAAACAAAGGAATCTGCCGATTCGACATCAACTGGTACTCATAAATACGGAAGATTCAACAAGACCAAGAAGTCTTCGGAGTCCACCTCCACTGGAACCCACAAGTACGGTCGTTTCAATAAAACTAAAGAATCTGACGATTCAACTTCAACTGGAACCCACAAATTTGGTAGATTCAACAAGACTCACGACAAGACCACCACCACTGTTTATGTTCCCGACTCATCCGAGACCGTTGCCAAACAACAAGTTCTGTCTGGTAACTCTACCTCCAGTGCCATTTCCTCTTCTTCTAGCGCTGGTGCTTCCCACGTTTACGGACTGTCGATGGGTGTGGTTGCCCTTGGAGCTGCTGCCGTTTTGTTGTGATATCATTAGATTAATAAAGCTTTCATTTGAACTGACTTATCGAGTAGGCTATATATGCAGTTCTGATCCTTGCACTGCAAGAATTGTTCAGGTAGCTCTGCCTGACGGATCTTGCGACGAATTTGTTACATTAACATGTACCATTCCTTACAGTGCTTTAAACGACAGAGAAAATTCAGCAAAATTCTATAGCTCTGGAGGATCATGCGTGACTGGCAAGCATTCGGAGGCAGGGACTCGGAAGCGCTTTACTGTTAGCAGCTAGTAGCATCGTCAACTCTAATGCTCTACTCGGTAGCACTACTATATGTGGCGCAGCAGACAAGGAAATGGCGGTGTAGTCTTTGCAGACCAGTCGTCTTCGCAAGCCTATTTCACAGGCCAACTAGCTGCTTCTTATGTAGAACATCTGCATCTAGACCTGTTCCGACACCGTCAGTGTAAAATTGGAACTCATAATTTCTACCGGAGACGAGTCGGTTCACAGAAAAACGGTTTTCTCCAGCCCTCCAGAATATAATTAAAACAGAAAATAAACAAACGCATGTAGGCCAACAATTACTGGCAGCATTAATGGGCTATGCCGATCAATTGCCCAGGCCCGACCTCTACTTAACGCAGGATCTTCAAGATGTTACAGAAGGTAAAATGAGGTCTCGTCATTACTCATGCCTATATAAATCAACCGAAATGGAAACCACCCTGCTGAACGTTGGAGTTCATACCAAATCCAAATTGTTCACCACTAGTCTCAGGCTGGAGACCAGCAGCATCATCTTCAACCTCCTCGCCGCTGAAGTAGGTCTCCACAATATGGTACGCCTTAGTGTAGATTTTGTCGTTCTCGTTGTTCTGGCACTCGAAAATCTTCTCTGCTCCACCAGCTTCCTCAATGAAGATAGCGTTTTCGTTGATATTAGACCCACGAGCATCCTTTTCCAGCTCACCTATTCTTAATATGTTCTCCAAAGCATCCAAAGTAACTTCAATGACCTTGTTGTCCGCGATCGCTAGCAAGTCACACAGAGGCTTGATACATCCCTGCGAAACAAGATACCGGATCTGATCGGGGCGTATGAGTCCTCCCGACGAGGCGTTCGAGATAGCCCAGCACGCTTCTTTCTTGGTTTTGTAGTCGCCTGTGGCCAAAAGTTTGATAATTTGAGGAATCAGGTTCGAGTCAATGACTGCCTGGATCTGGTCGCTGTTTCCAGCAGTGATATTAGAAATTGTCCAGCACGCCTCTTTACGGATCGACTCCTTAGGAGATCTGAGCAATGGTGCCAGCGCAGGTAAAACGCCTGCGTTAATAACAATCTGAGTCTGCAAGTCATTACCTGTAACAATATTACCCACCGCTCTAAGAGCAGGGGTCTGGACCAAAGTGCTGTCGTGGCCCAAAAGCTCAACGAGTCTTTTTGGAATTCTGGCATCAACAACAGCCTGGATAGCCTCGGTAGTGCCGTCACTGAGATACGAAATGGCCCAACAGGCGTCAATTAGAGTTTCAACATCAACGGAAAAAATTAGTTTAGCCAAGGTTGGTAAAGCACTCTTGACAATTTGCCAGTCTGGCTGAGGGTTTTTTCCACGACAGAGGTTAGACAAGGTCCAGGTCGCAGTCCGAATAAGCGACATCTTCGAAGACTGGAAAAGAGACAGAACAGGGTCCATGGCGTTGCAGGATAACACGTAGTCTCTGTATGCTGACGAGTCTCCAGCAACGTTACCCAGCGCCCAAATTGCCTGCTCCTTGACCTCCATCGACGGCGAGTACAGCAAATTCACAAACAGAGGCACAGCACCAGCATCCACAACAAACTTCGTCTGTTCAGAGCTACCCGATGCAATGTTGGTCAAGGCCCAGGCGGCCTCCAGTTGAAGAATCTCTGGTCCTGAGCGCATGAAATCAACAAGCTTAGGCACCACACCACTGCCAATCACAAGATCGATGGGCGGGTTGTGCTCCTTAGACAAAATTTGTCTGAACTTGATAGTGGCGTCGAGCTGCTGTTCCAGATCGCCAGAGTTGATACTGTCCACCATCTTGGGAAGTTCCTCCTGTAACTGTCTATAAAAAACCGTCTCCGCCGTCTGTGTTTCCTCATCCTCTTCATCCGAGTCGTTCATGCTGCTGCCAGCCTTGTAGTTCCGTCTCTTGGTGAGCAGTTCTTCACGCTTTTGTTTTCTGAGTTCAACCTGCTGTGTTTCTCTTCTTCTTCTCACCTCATCTTGTTGAAATCTATTTTTGTTCTTGAAATTTGCCTTTCTGTATTCTGGCACGTATCTGGAAGTCGAATTCGAATCCATTCTGTTAAGATTATCCCTGATGATAGCCCTTATTGCTAGTAAATAATTTTTCTTACACTCGCAACAAACTTTTGTGGTTACGAGCACTCGTGGAGGGGAATATTTATAAGGGTTACACATCACTGTTTCGCGTTGTTTGTGACCGATCACAATGCTTCTGTTGGCCAGAATGACCCCAAATCCCATCGCCAGAGTCTTTCTCTATCAAACTGCGGGTTTTGCTACTTCACCCGTTCGGTATCAGAAATTCGATATGGGCCCGGATCCCCCCCGCTACAAGATCCCCAATCACAAGGAGCAGAAAATCCCCGTTTCCTATAGGTCTACCGAGTCCTTCTTGGTGACAAAGAAATTGCCCCTCCATTTCCGTCTGGCCAATGAGCCCATGTACGAAAATTCCCTATCAGGCTTTGTTGCGGGGGCCAAAAGATTTAGTATTGCGTTTGGACTCACAGGACTGTGTTTTTCCTACATGATGCTGCAGACCCAATATGTCCCTTCAGAGCTTTGCACCCTGTTTGGGTGTGTTTCAGTGCTGCCTTACCCGACGATACAATATCTGTACTCCCCCTTCGTGCACAGAATCTACAGGCTCTACGACACCACAAAGGAGCAAAGTCTGGAAAATCTAATCCAGGACGAAACCCTGGTTTTCCAAAAGCTCAATTGGTCAGGTTTCAAGACGTACAACGAGCTTGTCAAAGTGGAGCAGCTGCAGATAGCCTCAAAGGACTCACCAGAGGGCAGATTTGGATTCTGCAACATGATAGCCCGGGGAAAGAACAACTTGGTACGCGCTTTCTACGTTAGCGATGGGTTTGGAGGAATGAAAATGAACCGCATCTGGAAACTTGCCGAACTTCACTCGGGAATCGACTCTGCGCGGCCCTAGCGACGATTATTTTGCAAAATATTTATTTTATTTATTACTCATAGACAGCACAATAATGAAGGTTGTTATTCAACGAGTTAAACAGGCCTCTGTGACCGTGAACAAGGAAATTGTGTCCCAGATCAGCAAGGGACTGATGCTGCTCGTGGGGATTTCTACTGAGGATACCAAGGAGGACGTTGAAAAATTGGCCAATAAGGTGTTGAGACTGAAACTCTTCGAGGACGTGGGCGAGCAGGCTGCAACCAAAACTGAGTGGGTGGGAAAACCATGGCAGAAAAGCGTGGTAGACATACAGGGAGAGATTCTCTCAGTTTCGCAGTTCACACTGTACGGAAACATCAAGAAAGGGGCCAAGCCCGACTTCCACCGTGCGCAAAAGGGTCCTGTTGCTCAAGAATTATACGAAATGTTCCTGGGACTTTTACGGGCGGAAATGGGGCCAGAAAAAGTCAAGGATGGCCAGTTTGGAGCCATGATGGACGTTGGTTTAGTGAACGACGGGCCGGTGACTATTGTTTGGGATACAAAAGACAAATGATCTATTCTTTGTGTTTACGGAACAATCTAAAGGGACTGAGAGCTCTAGAGGGCGAGAAGGCCGGGCTTCCGGATCGTGCTGGCGACAAATGTGAATTCGAGCGCGTTGGCGACAACACTGACTCAGATCTCAGATTCCGTTGGAATCTCGGCTTGCGAGCCTCAGCATCACTATGCGTGTGCAGATGAGCAAGGCTGTGCTGAAAATTAACAAGTTTGTCCATGTATGTTGTCTGTGACAGAGCTTGGGTTGTGATATGGCCTGCCTGATACAAGGGATTGACCACCGTGACAGGGACCTGTGCATACTGCAAGCAGTATTTGGACATGGATTTGGAGCTGATCATTGCGCGAAAACCGGTTTTTTGCGTTCCATGGGTCCCGACGATCAGGATCACGGGCTCGTACTCGCGGATCGCCCTAGTGATCATCTCGGGAGCCTTTCCTACCTTGAACTCAAGCACGATCTTGATTCTTTTGTCCTTTGTGTTGAGCTTGGCTATTTCCTCTAGAAGCTTTTCACCCTCTTTTTTGTAATCTCGATGATATTCCCCCAAAGCGGTCTCTTTTGAAAGCACACGCAAGCAAACAAGCGTGTCGCCATCATTGATCATCTGATCCAGCGCCCATTTCAGGGCCAACAGCGAACACTCGTTGTCATCGTAGCCACACATCATGGTCTTCGAGGTGCGGTCGAAATGGTAGTCCTGGTGTTTTGTGGTCAGAATAAACTGCAGTTTCATGTAATCCAGCTTTTCATTACCCATATTCTCAAATGACACGCCTTTTTTGAACGATTTAGTGCCCTTTAGCGAAACCCGCTTACTTTGCACATCCCAGGCGTCGTCAATCGAATACTGTGTTGACGACGAGGACTCGAGCACCGAACCCATCGAGCTGACGGTAGAGGACTGCTTCATACTCACAGGAGTATGCTCGGCTATTGCTATGGCATCCAGCTCGTCCACCTGGTCCTGTGAAAGATGGTATATTAAGGAGTTCAGCTCAGTGTTTCGCTGGGTCTCTGGATCATCTAGTGCCTCTGCTATGTCCAGATCTCTCTGACTTACAAAGATCCCCGGATCTGGGCTCTCCGATGCTTCGACAGGATCTGTTGGTGCCATATGTACGACCTTGTCGGAGTCAACTGGGCTTATCACGTCCATTAAAATTAGACAGTATAGTCGCGTCGATACTATTTTTTTAGCACCGTTCGACTCATGTTATTTTATACATTTTAGTTTTATGTGCCGTTTCCTGATCTATAAAGGCTCCGAGCCCATGCTCTTAGCGAGCTTGCTGACCAAGCCCGCTCACTCTATTATCAATCAGTCGTTTGATTCGCGCCTACGGATGGACCACACCCCTGTCAACGGAGATGGTTTCGGTGTGGGATACTACACTCCTGAAGAGGATAGTGACTCATTACCCAGGGAGGTCTCAGACACGCCCTGTGTTTACAAGGCCATCACACCCGCATGGAACAACCAGAATTTGCAAAAGCTTGCTGAAAAGACCCGTTCCAAGTTGATTTTTGCCCACGTGAGGGCATCCACCTATGGTGTTTTGAGCGAAACCAATTGCCATCCGTTCACTTACCACCGCATCATGTTCATGCACAACGGAGGAATCTCCGCGTTTGCAAGAATTAAGAGGCTTCTTATTCAGCATATCGAGGATGAATTTTTTCTGACTATCCAGGGATCCACCGACTCCGAGTGCTCGTTTGCACTATTTCTTGACTCTCTATACAAGCTTGGATACGACCCCAAGGAAAACAAAAAAATCCCACACTCGGCGCTACGTCTAGCCCTTGAAACTACGATTAATCTTATAAACACGTGGGTTAAACAGGTGAACCACAAAGACAGCGGCGAGACGAATCGTTCGAACGAACCATCGTTACTGAACTTTGCAGTCACTGACGGGGAAACTATTTGCGTCTCTAGATACGTCAGCTCTAGGACAGACGAAGCAGCGTCTCTTTATTTTTCCACTGGATCAAAATTCATTGAGGTGGAACCTTCGAGATACAAAATGGAACGTTTGGATCGGTCGCAAAATATTATCATGATTGCCTCAGAACCTCTCACGTTCGAACGAGGAGACTGGATATCGGTGCCGTCAAACTCTATCCTGACCGTTAAAAATCAAACGGTGCTTCTTCATCCAATCAAGGACGAGAATTACCAAAGCGATCCTACGTATTTCAGATCATCCGACTTCGCTCAAAGCAAAGGTCTCATGGGAACCTATCCAAAGGCAGAGACTATTAATAGTGAGCTTCCCCCACTGGAGAGAGAAGGAAGATCTCGTTCAATCGCAACATAGGTTCATCATTCATTATAATCGTTGACAGGAGGCTTACCGTTCTCACTGCGCATGTACATATCAACAGCAGTACTGAATGCTGCAAATCCGGCACATCCTATCAAGGTGGATGAAGGACCACCTTTAATCGCAAGACCTCCACCGGTGATACATCCTGCCATTGTGCCATTCCAGATATCGTTTTTCGCACGCAGTGACTCAATGCTACACTCCACTCCAGAGAAAATCAATCCAATGTAGCCAAAGTTTTTTGCTGAAGACCAAGTTCGACGGCCCATGTCAGTGAACTGAATCTTCACTTGCTGCTTGAAAGGTAAATCTGAAATTTGCTGTGCTGGACCTGGTCCAAGCCCAGGTGAAACATCATAGGCCATGGACGCCATAAATAAACCAAAAAATCCACCCAAAACAAATCCCGACACTCCAGACATTACTGTCTTACCGGGACAAGACGCGATAAACTCCATGATCTGTTTGGCACCATATTCCGCCTGCTCTTCTTGGGACATCTCTTCCATCGGCCTCTTAGGAGGCGGCAAAAATGGATTGTTCATTGGATAAAAAAACCTGGAAAATATTTTAATAAATAACTAGTTATGCTGACGTAATTATTGATCTACAACTCAAACAGAGAACGATGCTCCCTTAGTTTGGTATTGTCTTCTGAATTTTCGAAGCTTGAAACGATCGACCACTTTCATCAAAAGATATGTGCAGCATCCGATAAATCTGAAAAGAGCCATGAATGCAACAATCCAAAGAATAACAGTCAGAAAGATCGAAATCCGTGTGCTTGGTAAGTAAGATGATGATTTTGCGTCGTCGGAAGTAAACTGGTATAAGCCACCTGTTTCTGTGACCAGTGCTATCACAACGAAGTTGCTCATCATCCATACAAGAACAGTCATAGAGCGTATAAACGCAAAGTAGAAAGCATCTTTCTCTTCAGCGCTGTCTGTTCTTGCTTTATTTGGAATTGGAGCCAGTAACTCGTTCATCATCTTCTTGTATGCATTGTCTATCTGTGCCTTGGTAGTTGGAATGACTATCTCGAGCTCTCCGTCCTGAGCATTTTTGGAGATCTTGGCAACTCCAAGGTCATCTGCGGAGTCGTCCCCCTTCGTACCCCAAGAGATGTCATGTATATTGCAAAAAGCGTATATGTTCAGCACATTAATGTAAGCTGGACTGAGAAGCAAGTACTGGATGAAACTAGTGAACATGTGATATGGATCAAGGAACAGAAACGAGCCAATAAAATAAAGAGCATACGTCGAAGTGGTGGCAACAATCAAATTGCGGAATTTGGCCTCGGTAAAAATAAGCTTTATGCTAAAGTCGTCGGAATGTTCAGTCATGATTTCTTGTATGCTTTTTACTGCCATGAAGATTGCAGCAAAAATCATATACACCATCAAAATGGCAAAAAAAGTGACTATCACAAGGTAAAACTTCTTTGTTCCCTTAGGTTTGTTTCCAAATGATAGTACAAACGTAGTCACTATCGATGCTAGGTAAAGCCACAGAAAAAAAACAGAAAGGACATTACCTGGTGAAAAGTCTGCTTCTGGCTCTGCAAGATAAACCGTCAAAATTCTGAACACAAGGAAGTATGATCCTAAAGAAAACCAAGACACAAGCAGGTTAATAAACTGGTACAGGAACTGTACATGAAACATAACTTTGCGTCCTAAAGAATGCGAAGTGGACCATATCTTGTGAAAGTGAAAAAGTGAATATATGGCAGCAAAAAAAGAACCATTGAGCCACCGACGACGTTGCGATATAAAATCGTGAAGCTCTTCAGGAACATCAGTGTAGGCTGCAGCAGTATTGACGTACTTAAGAATCCATTGGCAATTTTGCTTTGCGACCAGCTCATAGCACAAGATTCTATCTTCAGCCAAATACATATTTGCATTGAAAATTCCACCATCATTAGACCTTTTCAGATCTTCCCCCTTGAGATATTTCTGTAGCGGTGCCCCTATCAAAGCCTGATATCGATATGCACTGAATGCACCAGGCAAAACAGTCACGAAACCAAAAGCAGATTCCATGGGTTTGTCCAAAATGTTACTGATTTTGTACTCGAAATTCTGGGCAGCAACCAAAGGATTCAAAAGTAACCGTCCTTTCGGCCCTAAACTAGCTTTTATTTCACCACATGCACCTGCGACACGAGGATCTTTGAACGCTCTCCACAACTTGTAAAGTGCTTTTCCTTCTGGTTCCGTACCAACATCAAGAAGAACGACCACATTGGGATTCAAAACAGGACCAAATGCTTCCAGTGCCCAAGCATGCGAGTTGATTTTCTTCTGGTTCTTCTCCTTCAAACAAAATACCATTTGGATAGGTATTTGATTTTCTGTTGTAAGCTTAATTTGGCCATCTTCGATCTTACTTATACCGACCATGGTGGTATACTCATAAATATGGCTGATGACTTTGTCTTCATTAACTTGGTTTTTGGCAAACCCTTCCTGATAAACCCCCAAGGCCCCTAACAAAGCCTTGGCTCTAGGGTGTATTTTTGTTCTACCGTCGCTAACAACACAAACCACAATCTTTTGCCACGAGTCCGGCCCCCAAGTGGAGGAGTGCTGCATCGAGTATAAATACCTGATATTCTTGAAAACACCTTTCAATGTGCGAGCGAGAAGTATGTCGTCCTCATTGTACATCGTGACCACCACCATTAGTTCTGTAGACCTCGGTTGCGAATAGAACTTTTGACGAAGTGAGAACCTGCGGTATACAAAGTCTGCAGGATCACATGTACAAGCCTGGAAACGCATAAACAGGAACTCTCTATCCTTCTCGGATAATGGGGTGGTATACTTGTTGAGAAGCACATCACTGACAGGACAGTCTAAAACCAAATTTCCATTAACCATTTTCACTTGTCGAGCAGAAGAGGCGCTTTGAATTGATTCTTCCTCACGGAAGTCATCGTATTCCTCCTCGCGGCTGTCCCCCTCGTCATAACGATAATCAAATGGATCAAAATAATCTTTAGGAGTGTTGACAGGATAGTAGGAGTTGCTAAGATTCGGAAACGGGACAAAAGTGCTATCAGAATCCATATCTGTAGATGGTCGGTAAGGTGGCACTTGGGGAGGTTTGAATGCGGTAGAATGGTTCCTGCTGCCAAAAGACTCTTCGTAATCCTCAAATTCTTCGAAGGGAGACAACTGAGGAATCTTGGGCGGTGATCTTGCACGCCTGGAAGGTGAATAGTACTCCATGTCGGAAGAGAATGAATATTCTCTTCGTTGAGGAGATGGGCTCGCGTAGAGTCGGTCCCTCGAACTGTATCTGCGATCGGGAGTATGATATATGCTGTTGCTTTCTCGTCTGTGCGGTAGATAAGAGCGCTCTAGTTCATCTTCGCTGGGATTTAGCTGTATCCAGGGATTCGACTCCACAGGAAGTCCGTTGATGGTCTCCTCGGAATGGTTATAGCTCATCACAGATCAGAACGGTAACTTTTTTTATTTTGTAAACACTGGCGGTGCCTGATCACCAGCCACAATTGGCGCATGTGATGAACGGCTAACTAGGTTTGAAAAATTTTAGTACTAATGGCATCTTCCATCCCTGGCCCTGTGCCTCTTCCGGCTTCCCAATATGACCTGTCCACCTATATGGGCAGAGTGAAACATTGTGCTGGTATTTCAGATCCAACAATGTTGCTTAATACATCCAAGGATATCGCGGATGCTAAAAGACAGATTTGGGACTTCAAAAATGGAGTCATACCCGAGATGACCCCTGACCTGTGGCGTGCCAAGCGGATACTCGATTCATCTATCCACCCCGACACAGGAGAAACTGTTGTTCTGCCCTTCCGTATGTCTTCCTGTGTTTTATCCAACCTGGTGGTCACTGCGGGCATGTTGACTCCCGGTCTGGGTAACGCAGGGACCTTGTTTTGGCAGATCGCTAACCAGTCATTGAACGTTGCCATTAACACTGCCAACGCCAATAAATCGCATCCTCTTACGACGAAGCAACTTGCAACTAATTACTTTTTGGCTGTGGGGGCCTCTTGCGGAGTGGCTTTGGGCTTGAACTCTATAGTCCCAAGACTCAAAAATATTTCTGCCAACACCAGATTGATCCTTGGACGTCTTGTTCCCTTTGCAGCTGTTGTCTCTGCAGGTATAGTGAATGTGTTTTTGATGAGAAGCGAAGAGATCAAGAAGGGAATCACTGTCTTTGACAAGGAAGGGAACGAGCTGGGCTCATCAAAGATCGCTGCTTTCCAGGCTGTTGGAGAAACTGCTGCATCACGTGTCATCAACGCTACTCCTATCATGGTTGTCCCTCCTTTGGTTCTCGTCCGCTTGCAAAAGACTATATTAAAGGGTAAAGGATCAGCTATCCAGACGATGGCCAACATTGGGCTTATTACAGCCACTTCGTTCCTTGTGCTGCCATTCGCTCTTGCTGTCTTTCCACAACGTCGGGAGGTCAGTGTCAACCAACTCGAAGAGAAATTTTATGGTCTGAAGGATAAGAACGGAGCTGAGATTCAAACTGTGGAATTCAACAGAGGAATGTAAAAATGATAATAAAAATTTACCTATTTTGTAGTCAAAATATTTATTTTGCATCATATTAATGACGGTCACCTCAGTGATAGGCAAACTGGCACCTTTAGCCAAACACAAGGACCAAAAAGCTGCTTTAGAGCGACTTCAAAAAGTGGCCCTGGAGGTGGCGCCGGTCATGCGCTCGTTTGGGTTCCAGGTCGGCACGCTCTGTGAATTCTTCCCCAAGAATCCTAATTTACTGGGACTCAATGTTAATCACGGATCAAAGGTGTGTTTGCGATTGCGCTATCCGAACGCGAAAGACCAGTTTTTACCCTTCGATGACGTGGTTGAAACAATGCTTCACGAGCTCGCCCACAACAAGCACGGACCCCATGATAATAAATTCTACCATCTGTTAGATCAACTTAGGGAAAAGTATTTATCAGTCAAGAGAAACGGGTCTCTCCAGGAGACAGGTTTTGTAGCCGAGAGCAGCGTTCTTGGAGGTCGACAGACGGGATTGGTCCGAGAAATGCGAATAAAGAAACTGAGTCAGGTCAAGTATGTCTCTAAAGTCCAAAAATTGGGGACGAACAAACCTAAAACGAAGAAGAGCATGCGCGAATTGATGCTCGAAGCTGCTGAAAGACGGGCAAAGGACTCAAGAACATGTGTAATTGATTTGACTGCTGTTCCTGGCGACGAGGAGCTGGCAACAGCCGAGGAGCCGGAAATCATCGAAATTGCAGATTAGTGTTCATTTATAGCTAGCATTGTACAGTGAGTCTATTTACAACGGATTTCCCGTTGATTTGATATATGCATAAATAGGGTCACTTTCCAAGGAATATTCGGAAAGATCTCGCACAGAATTCCCCGGCAGCACATCCCTCAGCTTCTTGTCGTTTTTGAACCATTCCTTGATCAGGTAGCACATCTCCTGATTAAGGACTTTGGAGTAATTTTCGAACACTTCAAAGGTAGTAGAGTCTATGAGATCTCTCAAGTTGTAATACAACTTGCCGAATGAAACCCCACCGCGAGTGAATGCATCAATGAGAACTCCCGTTGGAGGAGCTTGTTGGTTCTTGCAATATTCTGGGGAGTAGAAGTAGCGCGCTAGAAGTTGAAAAAGCTCAACGATAGGGAACAGGTTTTCTGTGTCGGAGACTCTAGAAGCAACCAGAACAAACTCATTCACCATGTCAGCAACAAACGGTTTGTCGAAAGCCTTATTTTTCTGGTACCATTTGCTCAACAAGCATTCCCACTGAGAAAGGATATCTTCCAGATTGCGGTGATCCGAAATCTTGAAAGTCACTAAGGCAAGCATGTAATACCCCAATGGATCAATGAAATTATTGAAAAGATCACTCACAGGAAGAACAACTTTGTTGAGTTTTCGAACAGCCTCCTGTTTTGCAACATCACTGACACGCTCATCATCTAAAATTGTGAGTAATAATTCATCTTGAAGATTCGCAACTGCAAGTAAGTCTCCAATCGTAACCGATAAATATGTCATTTCCTGTCTCAAATCAGGAGGACAAACACAATTGCAGAATCCATTAGCCCTCGAAAGAAACTGAATTCTGTTAGCAAGGTCAATCTCAAAGTTCGAAATTGAAAGTTCGTAAAGAACTCTGGCAGCCTCAAAGTAGTTCTCTCTTCTTGAGTAGTAAATCCATAAGATCTTTGCCATTTCCATGTCCCTTGTTGAGTAATCTTTGAGGAAGTCCAAAATGAAGGAAGTCTCCAAATCTAAAAGACGTTCACCAACCCCTATTTTCACAAGCCATTTGTAAAACTCATAGTGGAACAATTTGTCTTGACTTTTAAGACATAAGTCGTATGACGCATCTCTCAATTGGGAGTATTGAGTGGCAAGCTGTCCATTGGAACCAAAAAAGGAGATTGGTGCTTTGGTCTCTGTCATGCTTGTGTTATTTGCAGCTTGTTCAAGACTAACAATAGCTTTCTCATCAACGTCAATCAGTATTTTGAAAATGATCTCGTACAGCTTGACTCTCTTATCAAACGCTAGCTTTTTTGGATCATCCACAAGCACAGAGGTTTGTCCATCAAGATCATATTTCAAAGCCAAATTAGTTGAGTCATATGCAGAAGCTATAGTAAGAAGTAATTCTATCGCCCCAGTGTAATAATCCAGTTGCAACATAACATTAACAAGGTCATTGATGGTTTCGAGAGTTAATGAATCACTTGTTTGGCTCAAAAGTTGCGTTGAAGCTTTCAAATGCTTCAATTTATTCTCGTTGTCGTTTGTCGAATCATAATCTTTAGCCTTTTTGAGACTCTCAATTGCCTTGAAAATCAAAACATCACCGGTTGAGCAGAATGAACCACACTTCTCTTGTAAAGTGTTAGCAACAAGTTCAACCGAGTCACCTGCACTGATGCACTTATTGATCACAGCAGAAAGTATTTCTTTAGTCAATTTCGAAGTGCTTTCATCGCTAGAACTAAAAAACTCACTGAAAGTTAAACAGCTTAAATCGGCTTGTGACTGGATTGATAGATAGCTCATGACATCTGCAAAATTCCTGCTGTTGTTCTCTTCATCATACAGAATAGCTAGAAAGGATAAACCTTCTTTCACGCTTCCCAAAAACTTGATTATAGCATTGAAGCCAATATTCTCAGCTTGCAAACAAAGTTCAGTTTCCTTGCTGTTATTAGTGACTTCATAGAGTGGACCAAGTAGACCAGGGATCGTTTTCTTGTTTTCTTCGAAAAAGTTCAAGATGATTATGAGCGAGCATAAGAAGTATTCTAGCTCCTGCTTACTAATACTCAATGAGGAAAGAAGGACCTTCTTATCTTTGAGGTTTTTCAAGGAATCCTCTGCAATGTATCCACTTTTGTTGAATTTCACAGCGGGATCGAGTTGGAAAATCTCTTTGTCCCAAAATTCTCTAACCAAACGAGACAATAATAAGATCACAGCGTAAAATCTGTCGCTTAACTCAACGTTGTCAACTATAGCAGGCAAGTTCTTGTTCAGTTTCGAGTTTTTTCCCCCAGAGATGAAATATTTGGTGGCGATATTTCTGAAGTTGTCACCCTGACCATATTTGCAAGCCAGATACAAAGATGTTGAGCAGGCTTCGCGTGAGCCATATTTCGTAGAAAACTCATTGAACGTTTTGTCATCCATTGAATCTTCCAATATCATGTCTGGCGTCCGATAGCGGTACATGTGGATCCCTGTAGTTGTCAAAACTGCAACTTCCAGAGGTGGAGTAAGATATTGAGTGGCAAATTCGTTGCAGTATCCTTTTGGTCTCTTAGACTTGTGAAAACTAGGCGTCACCTGCACAATCGAATGAATACTCTGGAATTTGTCCAAAGCTTCGAAATCCTCAACATACTGTAAGGAGTGCTTGAGTATGCCGTACTCAGGAACCGAGCTGTAGAAGGTAGATTCACTGTAGCATAAGAATATTCCTGGAGAAACAATAAGGGAATTCTTTAAGTTCATTAGGAGCTTCGAAGTTTCTTGAGCAGCCTTCAAATCCTGAGGAGTGAGCTCTTCGGTAATTGGATTTTTAGTGACGGATTTTGTACCATCTGGTCTCGAACCATTTGCCATGAAATCCTGTTCTTGGTTAAGTTTTTTAGCTTTCAAGGACTCGAGTTTTTCATGGAAGGTGCCATCAGGAGGCGGAAACTTGACGTAGCTCGTGGTAAATGTAAGTCTTTCGTAAATTGTGCTTCCATTTATGTATAACCTGCAACCGTTGTTGGTCACGGCAACTAAGAAGAGATTATCACTTTCTCTTTTTGTGATTGAGAAAATGTTAACAATTTTGAAACCGTCTTTCTTGAGCAATGGAGACTGTAAATTAAATGTCGTTGTTGCCAGATCTTTCAGGATATTATATGTTCTCTTCACAACAGATGCTCCCAGTTCCAATTTGCCATCTGAGAGCTTCAATCTATAAGCTCTAATGGTGGATTTGGACGAAAGTGTGTAAAGAATTCGTCTGGTTGAGTCGACCTCTAGTTGTATGATGGTTTCCACCTTAGAGTCTGTCTCTTGGCCCAATAGACTAAGACCAGGGAGTTTCTGAAAGACATTGTAGTTGGGGACAACGGACGACAGACCAGACTTTGTAAGGCATTCCTTGTAACAATTACGCTGAAACCATTCATCAGAATTGGAGTAAGTCAATCTCCAAACGTTCTCCCCATCACCAATGCCAGTAAACAAAATGTCATTCGTCTCGTCGAATGTCACAAACTTGTTGACAACAAGCCCATGCGTTGGAACACTCATCTTCGTGTCTGAAAGAGTGAGGCTGGTTGGAGTATGCTCAACAGCGAGAATATGGATATCCATGGATGTAGAAACCAAAAGTAAGTAGTTGACACTATCCACGAACACTTTTGGCTTTGGTTTGACGATTTTGACTGTGAGAATGGCGTGTTTGAACTCGTCAATAGTGAAATAGTCTGGATCCTGGGAACTAGCCTTATAGTTCCAGATGATCAGCTTGTGATCGACTGTTAGCCAGACACGCTGGATCTCGGTCAGCATTCCCATGTTGGTAATACAATCGAAACTATTATACTCCTGGAATATCTGATCCGGAATGTTATAGATGTTGGACTTCTCAAATCTCGCAAAGGGCCCCAAAGATTCGTTACTCCTATAGTTGTAACTGTCTATGGCGTACTTGGTGAGGACCTCGATCAATGCTGGAGTATTGTTATCTTGGTCGATGGCTGAGTGAATACACTGGTCTATGAGCTTCAAAGGTGCTGTTGAAGACAACAGTGGTAACGATTTCTCACTGTTAGGCTGATATTTCATCAGTTGTGAGGAATTGAACCCACCAGAAAGCGAGGAAGAGATGCCTGTAGATGGAAATAGAGAGACAATTCCAGAGGGAGTCACTGCGGCTATCGGAGCGTTCGCTCTCTTTGAAGCCCTCCTCCTTTGCAGTTCTGACACCTCCAGCTTGTTCACCTTCTTGGCGTCCGTTGGAGCTCCAAATCCAAGCACCTGGCCAAAATGAACGGACATGGTAAATAACGAAGAACAAGCGTTGTTTTGTTTTGAACAAAAAATTTAGGTTGCCGGGTAAACTTAAAATCTCAATTACAAATCTCCTGGTCATTATGGCGTTACCATTTCCTGATCTAGCGCAGTCATCCTTGAGTGAGCTGATTGAGAAGCTCACTCACCAGGCCCTTTACAATGGTCTTGTTATTTATCCTCCGGAATTTCAAAACTATTCTCCCTCTCTGGCCCCAGTAACTCTGTACCCTACGCCTTTTCCGAGATCTCAGTTTGATAAAGCGGTCCTCATTTCCACTAAATTTAATGAGCTCTATAGCAAGGTTGTCGTTGATAGAAAATGGCTTATCGAAATGATTGATGACCTTTCCACTTATGACGAAGACTTCACAGGCAAGTTGTACAAAACTTACTTGGAGGCAGAGCCCAAGATTGTACAACCAGTTTCAATGGGGTTATTCAGATCTGATTACATGTTGGATGCTATTTCTGGGCTAATCAAACAGGTCGAATTTAACACTGTGAGTGTCTCCTTTGCTGGACTGTCGCCTAAGGTTGGAGAATTGCATAGTTTTTTGAATGCCCAAGGACTTTACGGAAGACCGCAGTATTACAAGAATGACGATCTTCCAATCAGCACTTCGACTGTCGGACTTGCTAAGGGTCTATACGAAGGTGTCAAGTACTACGAAAAAGTCGAAGAAACATCGTCAACCATCGTTCTGTTTGTCGTCCAACCCCACGAGCGGAATGTTTTTGATCAGAGAGCGATTGAGTACTCGCTGTTTTCTCACGGAGTCAAATCGGAACGTGTAGAATTGCCAAAGGTGACGGAGCAGGTCACTGTTGATGAAGAATCACAAAAACTGTATTACAAAAACCAGGAGGTGTCGGTTGTTTATTATCGGTCCGCTTACGCTCCTAGTGAGTACAACATTCCTGAAGCCTGGGAGGCCCGTTTAATGCTTGAGACAACTCGTGCTATCAAATGTCCGTCATTGCTGGTTCAATTGAGCGGTGTGAAAAAAGTCCAACAACTACTGACAGACAGATCCATTTTGGAGAAGTATGTTGGCGATGTTGATGAGCTGTATTCCACTTTTGTCAAGATCTATCCTCTAGACTCATCTTCCCAAGGCCAACTGGCTAAGAAGCTTGCTTTTGAGCAGCCTGAGAAGTTCGTTCTTAAGCCACAGAGAGAGGGGGGTGGAAACAATATTTATAAGGAAGACATTCCTGTTTTTTTGAAGTCTTTGGATGAAAAGGAGTGGGGAGCTTATATCTTAATGGAGCTGATCACACCTGACATTCATGAAAACAAAATTTTGCGGAACGGCCAGATACTCAATGAGGGAATCGTCAGCGAGCTAGGTGTTTTCGGTACCCTTCTGTTCAACGAGCAAGATGGTTCCATTTTGAGCAACGAGCAGGCTGGATATTTGTTACGCTCGAAAACTAGTACCTCTAATGAAGGTGGTGTGGCTGCTGGATTCGGATGTGTTGACAGTCTGTATTTACACGAATAAAATAGAGTCCATCAATTAAACGTAAAGATCAAGTATAAATAGTAAAAGCCAAAAACAGAAATTTGTTGCCTAATGTCTGCCGTCCTTCTTCTTCTGAGACCACCAGCCCAAGGTCAAAACAGTAAAGATTCCAAAGAACAGCGCTTCATTCTTCTTTTTAGGAGAACTAGACCCAGAGCCGGATAATTTCTCTGCTGTGGTTTGCAAAATCTCGCCGCTCTTGCTGACAGGCGCAGTATCAACTGCCTGCACAACTTTTTGGGCGGTGGCGTTGATCACTAGTTTGGGGTCTTTTTTGGAGGCTTCTGTAGAAAGAGATGGGACTTTCATTGGTGGTCTGCCATCTGGAACTGGATACGATTTTTGAGGAACCTTGTAATAATCAATAGTAGAGTTATCACCCTTGGCTTCTCTTGCGACTGTTGAGCTCATTTCGCGAGTTGTCGTCTTTTGCGTGGCTTTGGTTGCCTTGGAAGACTTAGAGTCCTTAATCTTGTCAAATGTCTTATTTGGGGTTTGTGACTTCGCTTTGGTGGTAATTGTTCTGGCGGAAGCGGGAGAGGTCATGGAAGAGGTGTCATTCTGAAGAAGTCTTTGCATAAGATCAATTTTACGACCAGAAACCTTTAAACCTCTTCTTTTACATTCCATCTTCAGTCCCTGAAGGTTCATCGATGAGTATTTGCTACCTCCACCAAGATCCATGAGTAGCTGCGCTTTCGAGGTCTGGTGGACGTTTCTTTTCGAGCCTAAGTTAGTGAAGTTCAATGCTTTGACTGAAAGATCATCTTTAGTGTATCCAACCGTCTGCTGTCTGACAGTCGCAAAACCATGTGAACATGATTGAATCTCTTTTTGGACGCTCTGGCGATATGCTGCGCCGATGGTTGGTAGCGATCTTGCGGCTCTCAACATAGATAGAAAATGAAGAAAATATTTTGACCATTTTCAATTAATAAACCATGTTTTTGTTTGTCC
The DNA here is from genome assembly GCA_030564965.1 of Ogataea nakhonphanomensis. Taxonomy (NCBI): domain Eukaryota; kingdom Fungi; phylum Ascomycota; class Pichiomycetes; order Pichiales; family Pichiaceae; genus Ogataea; species Ogataea nakhonphanomensis. The sequence continues at coordinate 67,165 of JAJMAN010000022.1, forward strand.
CAATTAGGCAATTTAATTAAAGGTCGAAGATGCGTCGAACGTCGTGGATGTGTCAGGACTGTAATGAGCCATGGGTACTAGTGAAAGCTGGTATCACCATGTCCATTTATCCACTATGTAGTATCCCAACTGTCTCTGTGAAACTAATGTGATGTATGGCTAGACCATCATGTAGGTAAATTTATATCAACTGCAAGCTAGATCCTAAAATATTTAATTTCGCTATGACTGTACGAGTACTCTCGTATCATCGAGCACAAGATATTGAAAAACCTATAGCTCTTTCGCGACCGTACGGTCCTTTTGAACTAATTGACTGGGATCGCGAGTATGCTCAGCTAGTGGATTCTGACAAGGAACAAGCTGTCGAAACGACACGTTTAAAGAAGCTCATATACCCCTATCTACATTGGATTCTCTTGATCAGCTCTTCTGTAACAATGGCTTTGCTTACGATATCAATTGATTACTTGTCCATGTATCTTCATGGACTGAAGTCGGGTGTTTGTCGGGAAAACTTACTCATTCCAGCCTACGAGTGTGATGATTTGAACACCTGGTCGTCTCAGTTTCTCTACTTTTTAAAGAGCGGGTTTCTTCGAAAACTGAACGATTTGCTAATCTACCTTGTGATGGTTCTCATACTCGCGCTTTTTGGAGGGTTCATTGCGGTAAAAAATGACTACATTGCTCACGGAGGTATTCCCGAAGTGAAATCTATCTTGCTTGGTACAAATATCCCTGACTTTCTGGGAATGCAGATAATAGTGCCGAAAATAATTAGCTTGGTGCTCACTGTCTCGAGTGGCTTTTTCCTAGGAATTGACGGCCCCCTAGTGCATATTTCCATGGCGGTCATGCAGTTCTTCATGAATAGGCTGTCTCTGAGTCAAAATGAGGCCGTTAGAAGAGAATATTTATCTTCTGCGGTTGCCATAGGAATCGGCCTTGCTTTTAATGCACCGATTGGAGGGGTTCTCTTCGCATTGGAACAGATACACAGTGGCTTTCCCATTGACAAGTTCATGTGGAATTCGTTTGTGTGCTCTACGATTGGTGTCACAGTGCTGCAAAAACTGCATCCCTTCATGAGCATGGAAATTGACAGTATGTTCACCGTTTCATTAAAAAATAACTGGCTGACACTAGAGACGTTGCCTTACATGTTTTTGGGTCTTCTTTGTGGTGTGCTGGGTATATTTTTTTGCAAGCTAAACATACATTTGGCTGTCCTCCGTGAATCCAGATTAGATAACGACAAACTCAGACTGGTCGAGATTGCCGTCATTGCCTTGGTGGGAGGACTCCTCGGTTATCTGTCTAGATACTCCATGTTCTCACTCCCTCAGATGCTGCAAGAATTGTTCGACACGTGCTCTGACGAGTCTTCTGATATCTTGTGCTCTGCAAAATCAGGTTTTCCGGTCGTTCTAGTTTTGACTTTGGTAGCAGGTATTATCCAGAGTTTCTTCTTCACTGCCTGCTCGTACGGAAGCGATGTTCCTGGCGGGCTCCTACTTCCTTGTCTGGTAATAGGTGGCTCAGTTGGCCGTTTAGTTGGGGTGCTGCTTGAGGTGATCCAAAACGAGGTTGTCACGTCATCCTTACATCTTCAGTGTCTAAATGAGAAGAAGTGTATATCGGTCGCATCGTATGCCGTTGTTGGTGCAGGATCATTTGCAGCATCCGTCTTCAAAATGAACATTACCATGGTTGTGATTCTCTTCGAGCTTACTGGAGCAGTCACTTATATCATTCCCATCATGATGGGTGTTTTTTACGCAAGATTTGTTAACGACATGATAATGGACCAGAGTATCTATGAGCTTTGGTTGAAAGTGAGCAATTTGCCTTATGTGAACCCTAACATCGAAGATCGATTGACAAACTCTCACTATGCTGTGAAAACCTGCGGCTCTCTTATGCGTCCTGTTGAAGAGCTATGCGTGTTATCGGAAGACGGTCATCTGACACTCTCGATGCTCGAGCTGCTGCCCGAAATGAAGGGATATCCTGTTGTTTGTGATGATGAGCTTATTGGCTATATTACATACTACAGCTTGAAGAAGGAAATTCAAAGACTGAAAGAAGAGCACGTTATTTCATTTGATACCGAAGTGACATTTACGCATGTCGCACCAGGGTATCACAGTCTGAAGCATTTGCTAACTGACTTAAGTTTGTTACAGGTTGTGAATGAGAATACGAAGCTTTTAACTGTGTGTCAAATTATGGACCAGTTGATTTTGGAATGCATTTTTGTGTGCCAGCCAGGATCCTACAAACTTCACGGAATTATTTATCGTGAAATGCTATAAAAAATAAATTTAATTTACGTATAATAATGATATGAAGGCTCTTAATTTGAGCTCGGTTATTGAACCTCTTAACTGGTCGTATAACCCAAGGAGAGTAGAGATTGAAACTGTCGAAATCCCCAAAGTTGAGGTTTGGCAACATCAGGTTGCCAACATAGGCAAAACTGCAGTCATTACAGATAGTACATGGATTTACGTCTACAGACGGCACCTTGTTGGCGCAATTGATTTGAAACACAACATAACTCAGATCATTGTGCTCAAAGGTTACATTTATGTTCTTTGTTCTCAAAAAGTACTTGTTTTTGTTCTAAACACCCTTGAACTGGTTGGTGAGATAGAGCTGGAGTACATTGGAGATCGCTTCTGGCTTGCGGAAGTTGACTCTACTACAATCATTGTTGTGCAGAATTGCTCCAGGATTACTGTTGTCTCCCACAAAGATGTCTTGACTACAAGTTCACCGATATACCTCCCCTTCTGGGCGAAGGGAATATTGCTATTGAACCGATTTTACGTTTACGTGGTTGGGCCCAAAGGTCAGTACGAGGTGTTCAGATACAATTTCCAGAATCAAACGTTTTTGGTTGCTGATCGCAAGCTGTTGATCCGCGTGGGCAGCTTTGGTCGAAAGTCTTTTGGTCGCATTATAGATATTAGTATTGTTGGAACAGGGAAATGGGCTGTCTTGCAGGAAGCCGGCTGGTTACTTTACGAGTTGCAAAGTGGAAAGTTATGCGAAATAAGTTACGGTTCAACCAGTAGTATGGGAGAAAGCATTGAGCGCATAGAGAATCAAGAGAACTCGTTCCGCATTCTACTTCAAGACGGTGATTCCATGGTTGTTGAAGATGGAACAGTAACTCATGAAAAACCCTTCGTTTTCCCTACCATTACTGATTTTAATACTGAGCCATGCGAGTCTCTTTCTGAGTATGTTCTGGGGTCGCCGGATTGCTTTTTGGCTTTTCATTTTAGGTACACGACGCTCTATCACTGCTCGATGTCTTTCACTAGTTTTCCGGTGGCCGTTTTCCGCATGCTAGACATGGACTCCGATAACCTCGCGGAACTGTTTCTTTCATATGCGGTGGAAAATTTCAGTTTCACGCTTCTCTACCGCCTATGTCAGTATTGTATCTCAGGCTGCCGAGTCTCACTGGATCTCTTGGACCAGACCCTTGCTGGGGTTGGAAGGTTTAACGAGTCATTAATTTCTACGTGGCGTGTGTATCTTGATGAAACATATTTTCCTAAGCAAGAAGATACCGCCGTTTTTGCTCTTCTTGTTTTGGGGCTTCTCTACTGCCACTCAAACTTCGATCTGGGCCCGGAATTTGGACTCAAATTGCAAAAATATGCTTCTTCGCCTGAAACGCAGTTTGGCATTAGTCTTCTGGTTCAGAAAATGGGATTTCGCTTGCGACCACTAATTAATCTGGGGCCCATTTTCTCGAGTCTTGTTGAGTACAACCATTTTGATGTGCTTGACAGTTTTCTACGCCAAGACGAACAATTCACTACAATTACTCTCGGATCTTTGATGAGTACTCCAACGAAACCGCTTGCCTGTATTAATCAGTTGCTGATGAACACATGTTTGCAACCAGCTAATTTATTCATTCTCATCAATGCGACCATCCTCAACTTGCCATGTCCCGGAGGTGGGGCCACACTTAGTTTGTTGACTACTAATTTTTATCAATCTTTTGGATCGTATTTTGCAGGTCTTGGTGAGCGTCATCATGAGGACCTGTTGAGCACGAATTCAGCTTTCTGCGTGATGCTGGATGATACCAAACTACAAATAGGGTATGCGGGAGTCGTTATGCGCAAATTGGACCGTCAATGGGACGCTCTACCTCTCAAGTGTAGGAGTTTTGCGTCTGACACCGAGCTTTGCAAAAAACTGGGACGTCTGGAGAGTCTGGTTAAGCCCAAGTTCTCCATGGACGGAATGAAGATAGCATGTCTGGATTTCGAAGCATACTGTATTCGAATATGGGATCTCTCAAAGCCTTCTCCCGATATATTGGACACAAAAGTGATCTGCTCAGACTTTCAGCTAAAGGTGCCCAACTTTTATGTGCTATTTCTTCAAAGCATAGGTTGCAAAGTTCCAATGGACATTGTCAATTTTTCACAGACAGCAGTTTGTGTTGATGTGCACCGCATTGGGCTCCATGACTTGCTAATAAACTACAGCGAAATTTTCTCCTTCACCCTTTCAGATCTGGATATCGACTGGGTTTTGGGAGACCGTATCATGTTGAAACTCCAGAACAAAATTATTTTTGTGTATAATCTGGGGTAATTTGTATGGGGACGACCTATCCGGGCTAAAGTCAAATAATTTACGTACTCCCGCGAGTAAATAAAGCAGCAAATATAATGTCACGTATCGTTCTATTGCGGATTGGAGATACCGGAGAACCGGTATTTGACAGCAGCCATGGGGTAATGACATTTCCTGCCTGTTATGGTGATTCGCAACCTGCTTTCATACTGCGGTTCTACATAGTTGCGGGTTCCCAGATCTCAAACAAAGGAACCATATGGACTGACTTGCCTAGGAGTGCGGATGAGCCTTATAAGCGCAATAAGTACAATAGACACAAAATAGAGTCCAGTTTCCATAAGGACATCAGTGTGGATCTGGCCATTTACGCTCCAGGGTCATACTGCTATTATATAGGGTATCATGTTTTAAAGGAGGGCGATGTTGAAGAGTTTGTTACTACTCGCAAATTTTACTTTGTTGTGCCGCCTTCACTCTTTATTCGTGGACAGGCGTTGCCGCTCAATGCAATCAGTGTACAGTCTGTGGTCTCCAAGTGGATGGGGTCGGACTATACGAAGTGGGGTGGTATTTTCTCCGAAATCTCACGAAAAGGTTACAACATGATCCACTTTACTCCGCTACAAACTCGAGGGGAATCCAACTCACCGTACTCCATATACGATCAACTAGAGTTTGACTCCAGCGCTTTCCCCAATGGGGTTTCTGATGTGAAGAACATGATCACGCAATTGGAACAAGATTACGGCATATTGTCCATGACAGATGTCGTTTTCAATCATACGGCCAACAATAGCAGCTGGATTAGGGAACATCCAGATGTTGGTTATAATCAGGAAACTGCGCCCCATTTGATTGCAGCCATGGAACTTGATGCTACATTGCTACACTTTAGTAAACACATGAAATCTCATGGGTACCCGACAGACATCCGAAACATCGAGGATCTGCTGAAGGTGATGGATGGTATTAAGATCCATGTTCTGGGAGACTTAAAGTTATGGCAGTTTTATGTTCTGAATGTATCCGAGCATTTGGATGAACTCGAGGCCAAATGGCCCAACTCAAAGGAGGTTTCCATGGATGTCCCTAAAAATGCCAGTCTTTCAGAGCTTGCGGAATTCGTTGCTTCAAATGTGTGTGAGAAGTCGTTTGGAATGGGTCCTAGATTTGGAAATCGCCTTAATGTGGACAAATTTGCTGGCGTCTTACGCTGTTTGCATGGAGATGCAGATTTTGGTACAATCAAATATGAAGCACAAAAAATCCTTGATGAAATCAATTTACCTCTCTACAAACAGTATGATGAGGATAATAGCGAGATTCTTGAGCAGCTCTATAACAGAATCAAGTACATGAGACTGGAAGAGCATGGACCAAAACTAGGCGAAATTAATGAGAAAAATCCCCTAACGGAACCCTATTTTACAAGATTTTCGGACTCTTCAGGCAAAGAATGGGCTTTGGCAAATAACGGTTGGATTTGGGGTGGTAACCCCTTGGTCGATTTTGCGTCTGCGGAATCCAAATGCTACTTGCGAAGAGAAGTTATTGTTTGGGGAGATTGTGTGAAACTTAGGTACGGTAAAGAGCCCCAAGACTCTCCATATCTGTGGTCTCGTATGATCGAATACTCAAAACTATTGGCTAGTTTGTTTGATGGTTTCAGAATCGACAACTGTCACTCCACTCCTCTTCATGTTGGTGAAGCAATGTTGGATGCTGCCCGCGAGGTCAATCCCCATCTCTATGTTGTTGCCGAGCTATTCACAGGTAGCGAAGAGTTGGACATCATTTTCGTTGAAAGACTGGGGATTTCTTCGCTTATCAGAGAGGCTATGCAAGCTTACTCGATAGGTGAGTTGTCGCGTTTAGTTCACAGACATGGTGGACCACCGATTGGTTCTTTCAAATGGCTGCCTTTGGATGAAGTAGCATATCCTGCTGCTCATCGTGAAAACGATAGACATAAAAAGGAAGTTTTCAATCAAAAAAGTGAGATCCCCATCCCAGAGTCTGTTGTTTCTCGTGCTCCACATGCTCTTTTCATGGACTGTACCCATGATAACGAGATGCCGAATGAGAAGCGAACAGTTGAAGATACTCTTCCAAATGCAGCTTTGGTTTCTTTCTGCTCATGTGCCGTTGGTACCACTTTTGGTTATGACGAATGCTATCCCAACCTGCTAGATGTTGTTCATGAAGATAGACTATATACATATGGTTCTGGAATTGGGGATGTGAAAAGTGAACTCAATAAGATCAGATTGGAGCTGGCCAACCAGAGTGTTAATGATCTGGAAAGCAATGAAATGCATGTTCATCACGAAGGTCAATTCATCACTGTTCATAGAACAAATGCAAAAACTGGGCTCGGATACTTCTTGATTGCCAGAACTAAGTTCACTTCAGATGAGGAACAGTCACTCGCCCCAATAGTATTGAGTGGAACTCAAGCGAATCATTTGTTTGCATACAATTTGGTGAAGATTGGGGATGTCCCTCAAAAGAAGCGTGATGTCATTGATCCAGTGCCTGTGAAACTGCAAAGCCTCGATTCTCTATCGGTTGAATATAATGGGAAAGACAGTGTAATTTCGCTTCCGAAATATTTTCCTCAAGGTTCCATTGCAATTCTAAGTACCACTATTCCAGGTTGCAACTATAACCTTGATCGCTATGTTCGCTCGGGTGCTCTGGAGGCAGCAAAAAATTTGAATCTACTAGACATCAATGCTATCTTGTACCGATGCGAATCTGAAGAACGTGACGCTAGTGCGGGGAGAGAAGGAGTATACGATGTTCCAGGTTATGGTCATTTATGTTTTGCAGGAATCCAAGGCTGGATATCTGTCTTGAAAAAGATCATTAGGAACAACGATCTAGCTCATCCATTGGCAAGCCATCTAAGAACAGGTACCTGGGCATTGGATTATATTCCATCACGTTTGACCAAGTACGAAAGTTACGGTGCTGGTGTCACGGAGTTCAAAGAATGGCTAGAATCACGATTAAATGAGGTGAAGAAGGTTCCCTACTTTCTGGTCCCTCGTTATTTTGCTCTGGTGGTTGGCGTTGCCTATGAAGCCCTACGTTATCAAGCTCTACGTTTAATGAATCCGAGGATACAGAAGAGCACTCAATTTGTGCAGAGTTTAGCTCTTGTTTCGGTTCAGATGCTTGCCTACATGCGTAGTGCGTCGATTGACCCTCATGATGTCATTCCCTCAATGTCTGCTGGACTTCCCCATTTCAGCTACGATTACATGAGATGTTGGGGTAGAGATATTTTCATTGCGCTTCGGGGACTGTTGATTGTGACTGGCCGATACGAAGATGCTAAAAATCACATTTTATGTTTTGCCATGACGTTGAAACACGGCTTGATCCCTAATTTGCTTGGCTCTGGAAAAGAGCCTCGTTACAATGCGAGAGATGCTGCTTGGTGGTTCTTGGAATCCATTCAAAGCTACATCAGGTGGGCACCGAATGGCGAGAGTATTCTGGACTGCAAAATAAAGAGACGATTCCCGCTTGATGACACATATGTCCCTGTCAACGATCCCAGGGCATTCAGCCAGGAAAGCACAATTAGAGAGATTATTTATGAGATACTAAATCGGCACGCAGGTGGTATAAAGTTTAGAGAAGCCAACGCTGGACCACAAATCGACTCACAGATGAAGGATGAGGGATTCAACGTTGAAATTCACGTTGATTGGAAGACTGGTCTTATTCACGGAGGGAATCAATTCAATTGTGGTACATGGATGGATAAGATGGGAGAAAGTTCTCTTGCAGGAAACAAAGGGTATCCTGGTACTCCTAGAGACGGAGCTGCAGTCGAGATTAACGGGCTACTGAAGAGTGCCTTGCGTTTTGTGATTGAACTCCGTGCACGGGGATTATTTGATTACAGTCATGTTATCACACAAGACAATCGCCAGGTCACCTTCGAAGAATGGAATCAGCTGCTCCAGGAAAATTTCGAAAAGTGTTTCTATATCCCTGAGGACCCTAAGGACGACATATATTATGATATTGACCCAAAAATCGTGCATAGGCGTGGAATCCTGAAGGATCTTTATCGATCTGGTAAGCCATATGAGGATTATCAACTTCGTGGAAACTTTCCTGTGGCCCTGGTTGTTGCTCCTGAATTAGTAAAGCCTGAACATGCGTTGAAGGCGATTCAGGTGGCAGATGAGATTATTCGGGGACCTATCGGATTGGCCACGCTGGATCCTGAGGATTACAATTACAGGCCTTACTATTTGAACAGTGTCGACTCTACTGACTTTGCGACCGCTAAGGGACGCAACTATCACCAAGGACCTGAATGGTGTTGGATTCTAGGATATTTCATGCGTGCCTATCGGAAGGTACATCTCTCAGGTCATGCAGAATGTTCCCATGATGGTTATGCCACAGAATACTTGCACCAGATATTATCGAGGAGATTAGTAGCACATAAGAAATGGGTTTACGAAAGTGACTGGGCTGGCTTGACCGAACTGACACAAAAAGCAGGTGAGTTTTGTGGGGACTCCAGTCCTACACAAGCCTGGAGCGCTTCGTGTCTGTTGGATCTATACTTTGATGGTTGGGAAGAGGAGCATGTGAAGTAGTCCTAAATGATGTTTATTTGCAGTGGTTGGATTACATAGTTGTGTAACTAACAATGTCTTTGTGTCAGCGTAAGTCAAATTTTGTTCCCTTTGTCGGACGCTTTCAGTATGGGCTGAAAACTGCAAAGGTCAATTCACCATAAGAATGAATAATTCTCGTCGAGATGAGACTCGTCGTGATTTATAGACGTCATCGACAGGAACGGGTCTGCTTCATGGAAGTCAGGTAATGCATCAGGGATTTGTAGGTTTTGCGGAATAGGGGGTTCAACGACAGGAACTAGAGCCGGTAGCTGCAAGGGTTGCACAGTTTCTTTCAATGGGAGGTGGATTCTTCTGACTGTTGTCAGGGCCTCCTCGGGCTGGTTCACCCTCAGGAACTCCCACAGAATCACAGCTCTTATGTTCGACTTATGAACCTTGTTCAGTGAGATTCTGGGAACTGTGTCAGAGATTAGTTCTTTTTCGTTAGAGACATTCACAATCACCTGTTTCATAGTGATACCCTTGATAGCGCGAGTAAGGAGATCCTTTCTGATATTTTTGGTTTCGGGCGAGTTCATCAAGCGACGTATGCTAGCAAAAAAATCGGCCCAGTAGTTGGTTCCCAGTCTAATGTCCAGAGCTACCTCTTTAAGATTGCCAGACTTTTTCACAACTTTGCTCTCCAGTTTCTCTAGCGTGGTGACAATTGTGCGCCCATACGAGTAAATCAAGGTCAAGCAGGCGTATTTGGAGTCTGAGGCTGGAAGATTGTGCAGATGGAGATTGGAGCTCACGTTGAAATGCCCGGGACTCGTATCGTGGTCGTCCCCTGGAGTGTTGAGCTTCACCATACCGTGCAGGATAGGAACAGGAGGCAAAGTCGAATGAGCGTGAAACGTCTGCGGAGTAGGTGTTTGGGCTTTGATCTCTTCCACAAGTTCAAATAAATGCGGAAATCGGTGGCTCAGATCGGCATTCTTTCTTATCCGCAATGGAGGGTGTGCAAAATCTTCCGGTAAAGACGTGAACATGTGAGAGTCAGAAGGTCGGTCGAAATCCACATAGTTCATAACAAACTTCTTCAAGGTTAGGTTCACGTGATAGAGATCCTCCATGGTAACTTTTTTGGTGTTCTGATTAGAGTTTGTTGGCAGAGGGGTCAACGGGTATCTGATGGTCTGCACTTCCGACACACCAGCGTTTCTGTCTGCGGCAGCCATTTTGGCCATGGAGATTTGACTAAACTCCTGGTCAAAGAGACGTCTAGTTTCTTCGTCGCAAGGAGGCCCATCTACAATCAGTTGAGTCAATTCCGGGCGTTTTTTTAGATTCTTCACCACTTGTATATGCGAGGAGACTTGTTTCCTGGAACGAAGTTTGCCGGTTTTTGCAAAAATGTAATCTGAGATCAGCTCGTTACGACCACACGCGCGACCATTGATCTTGATCTTGTGTAAGCCTTGCTTGGGGATGATCCGTAGGGCCTGCTCGAATGCTTCTTCGACGTCTTGAGGCCACTTTTCGTCCTCCCTGTCGCTGCAACTGCGCATCTTACGCGACACATCACTCTTGGTCTCGTCCTCAAAAACATTGAAAGGCCTTTTGCGCGGGGCAGGAGACTCCACTGTCACTAGGCTGTGGTCAACACTGAGATCAGAGGCATCAAAACTCTGCTCCACCAACTGCGCAGGCTTTGGATCCTGATCATGTACCGTGTCTGAAAACCCAGCATCGCGATGGAGAGTGCTTGGAGGCGTTGGAATGGCGCTCTTCCGAAGAGGCAACGGCGTCTCAAACATACCTTGAAAACTTTAGCAAGAGCTCACTTTTTTTGGTAAACAAAGAACCGTGTATGCGGCTCTGCGGCCTCTTAAAAATGTTCGAGCGTGTTGAAAGGAGCGTACATACTTTTACCGCAAACACCATCCTCACACCAGCGTGAATGGCTCTTTTATTACACTTCTATACTTAGTATTCGTCGTCGGATGAGTTCAGATACTCGGCATAATCGTCTGCCGACGCAAATGTTGGCAGCGACTTCAGTCTTTTGTTTTTGCTAGAAGCCTGTTTGGACCGTTTTTTCGAGTCCTGCTCCTCTTCCTCTTCGTCCTCATTTGCAGACTCGATCTCAGATCCGGAGCCCATTAGCTCTCCGATGCCTGAGTCTGACTCGTCGGTAAACTTGCCAGAACTTGACTCTTCCTCATCTTCTTCGCCATCCTGTTCCTCGTCGAGATCATCAACCGTCTTCAAGGTGACTAATTCACCCTCCTCCTGGTCTTCTTCTTCTTCTTCTTCTTCCTCCCCGTCAACAATTTCTTCTTCCTCGCTCATCTCGCTCAATTCGCTCATTTCGAAGTCAGACAGATCGTCGCCGCTGGAACCCTCCACCTCCGGGTTGCTCTTCACCAAGGCACTCCAGACAGTGTCCTCGTCGATGTCGGACTCCTCTTCGTCGTCATGCATCTTCTTGTTCAGCTCTTTGTCGATTTTAGAGGCTAGAGCCTTCTCCTGCTTAGTGCTGAAGTACTCGTAGAAAAATCTATCCTCGGGGCGGATATCCGCAGCTTTCTTGTTGATCCAGTCTTCCGTATTAGTTGGAATCTCGCCGTGAACACCGGTCTTGATCAGCAACGATCCTGTGTGAGCGCCGGCCAACGGTTGCATAATGGACTGGCCTCTCGTGACAGGTTTCATCTTGGCCTTCTTGTACACAAATCTATCCAAGAAGTGAGACAGGGTAAATAACCCAAGGTTAGGTTTCTCAATATCTTTGGCTTCGTTGTTGAAGAAAGCATCCGTATAGTGTGTCACAGTAGGGTGGTAATGTTGGGTGAAAACATTGATCTCCCAAAGAGATGAGTCCTGACCGTTGGCAAATTGCGGATCTCTTTTACGCGCATCATACTCCTTCTTTTTCTCGCCGTCCTCGAAAGGAGCATTGAACACAAGATTCCGAACCTCCGGAACATCTCGCTCCAGCTCCACCAGAAGGTAAACCATACCAGCAACAGAGCCCGTGTTGACCCAGTTCAAGCAGACCTGGCAAATACGCTTGACAAATGCCATCACACGATCCTTATTATTGTCCTCTTTCAAAGACTGGAAAAGTAGGTTCAAATAGATGCTCTGTTTAGAGGACGACACCAGTCTGTCATCCAATAAACTCTCATACAGTGTTCTATAGTATCTGTCTCCATTCAGGCCCCCCTTCTGTGTAATCCTGTGAATTAACATGAGTGCCTGGACACTGGTATTGAAATTGGATCCGTGAGTTATGCGGAACAAGGTATCAAGGTGAGACTCGAAAACTTGATCTGAGAGAGTGCAGAACGGAAATGCTCTGTTGAGACCGGTCAAAATGGCTGCAAACATCTTGCTGTTACGCTCTTCCGTTGCCTCTTCCTCTGTCTTTTCATTTTTTTCAGACTTCCCTCCCTTCTTGCCTCGCTTGAAGTTTCTCTTGCGTCTACCGTCTTTCTGGTGGTCTGCCTCCTTGAGCTTGGTAGTGTTTGTGCTATCAGTTTCCACCAAAAGCTTTTCAAAAAGCTTGAAATACGCGTCCATCAGCTTATTGGCCAGCGAGTCATCTTTCCTGGTGAGAATAGTTTGGTTAATTGTGATGGTGGAGTAATAGATAGCATGGTGGTCGTTATTCTTGCGGAAAAGAACATCAAAAATATTCTCTAGAACAACTTCTTTCATGGCTGGGTGTTGCTGCTGTAGAAGTAAAATGTGATACGAAGTTTTGGATGCAACTTTGTTGTCCATGTCACCTAGCTTGTTGACACCAATTCTCAAGAGGTTGGCTTCCTGTTCAGGTTTGGCTTGGAGAAGACTGAACACAAATCCTACAACCTTGGTACGCACATGCACAATGCTATCCTGAAGCAGTTTCTCGAGTGTCCCGATGAATTCAAAATACTTTTTCTTCAGGTAATCCTCAAAGTAGAAGACCACCATCTCCTTAGATGACATATTCTTCCTTAGAGGTTGTTTGCTGAAATAACGCAATTTTCTATCGGATGGAAGCACACCATTGACAAACAGATCGACCAATGCTTCGATACATTGCAATGCTGCAGTTCTGGACTTTTTCTCGCACATAGCAAACATGCTGTCCAATGCCTTAAGATTATGCAACGGCGATTCCTGAATCAGAAGCGTCAGAGCTGAGATCTTATCGTTCAAGGTACCTCCAGTGAGAACTTGAGAAAGGAATCGTTTTTGCGATGAGGATTTGTTGAACTCTTCTAAATATATTTCTTGTTCTTTGTTGAACATGCGTTTTGCATTATGGTAAAGGTCCTCGACATCCTTAGGTGACAATATGTCTCCTTTTGCATTCGAAAGTGTTTCAGTGTACCAATCGTTGCGAGGAGACACAATTAGACGATCTGAAACAACTGTCTGAAGACTGTGAAGCTTTGAAGACTTTTGAGACTCATTTCCTTCTTCTTTAGTAGTGGTCTTTTGCTTCTCATCAGAGTTGAGGTTACTTATTTCCTCCTCCTCCTCCTCCTCCTCCTCCTCCTCCTCCTCTTCTTCTTCTTCTTTTTCTTCTTCTTCATTTGCTTCCTCCTCTATTTCTTCCCCTTCTAGTTCATCCTCTGGTCCTTCAAAATCCAAATTCTTCATGAACTTCGAAAGCTCGTTTTTCAGATTTCTATCCGTTGGAAGATCTTCAAACTCTTGTTCACTTACATCGTCCTCCACATTTGCAATCAATTTTATGTCTTCCTCTGTTGCTCCTAAGGCCAGTGCCTCTTTCCTTAAAACTTCAAAATCATCCTCTGGTTTGACCTTCGCTGGTTTAACATCTTTCACATTGTGGTTTTTCTTGCGATCGTTTTTGAACTCGCTTTTAGAGTTTTGATTTAGAGTTTTGTTTGATCCTGACTTTCCCTTAGCCTTTTTTGAGCTTTCTTTGCTACTCGCTAATGTTTTTGCAACTTTGTCCTTTAGAGACCCAAGATTTAGTTTCGGGAGCTCCATCGTAATTCGATCTAAAAAAATTTGTAAAATATTTTTATCATTATATGCGACTCTCGTCGCGTCGAAAACGTCTTCAATTGAATGTTCTAATTGCCCAAACCCACAAAATTCTGGGGAATTGTATATCTTTTTCCGAAACAGATCTCTTGGGGTGTCACGAAGCTGCATTGTGCATGCTTATGCCGCTTGAATTTGCAAACAGAACATGAAATGTGACTACAGCTATTATATGAAATATTAAGAGGGAAAAATCCCTATATTTTTTACATGGGACCTTTTCCTCTTTCTCCTTCCCAATCAGGTATTCCATTAGGTGAGTACATCTTTAAGCGACTTGAACTTCTTGGAGTGAAGTCAGTGTTTGGAGTGCCAGGTGATTTCAATCTATCACTCTTAGAACATCTTTACTCCACAAACGTTCAATGGTATGGTGCTTGTAATGAATTAAACGCAGGATATTCAGCCGACGGTTATGCTCGAGTTTCACATAAGTTGGGAGTTCTGGTTACAACATTTGGCGTAGGACATCTCTCAGCACTGAATGCATGTTGTGGTGCGTGGTCTGAATACATCCCTTTGCTTCACATTGTTGGCACAAGCTCCACGACTCAAAAACTGGATGGTGAATTTACTCACCACGTTGCACCCCCAGCATCTCTGACAGAAAAGTGTGATCATTACATGTATGAGCAAATGGTAGATAAGATTTCATGTCGTGTGGAAAGTCTAAAGACAATTGAAGGCGCAACTGAAAAAATAGACCTCCTTATTAAAGAGATTATGAGAACCAAAAAACCAGGGTTTCTCTTTCTTCCTCATGACTTGGTGGATAAACCAGTGGAATCTGTTCGTCTTGGAGATCTTGATCTATATAAACCTCTTGAAATCCAACCATCAGAATATTGCGATCAGCTGGCTTCTCTAATTTTGTCAAAATTGTACTCTGCATCTTCTCCGTGCATTCTTGTTGATGTTCTAACAGATCGCTTTGGTCTTACCAGTGATGTACGCAATCTTGTCAACAGAAGCCGCATTCCAAACCTCTCTACGTTTATGGGGAAATCCATTCTGGATGAAACTGAAGAGTCTTATCTGGGAGAATATAACGGAAATGTATCTGAGCAAGAAATTCAACAGTTTGTGCAATCTTGCGATTTCGTTCTCCATCTGGGCTCTTTCCCAAACGAAATGAATTCCGGTAAGAGTTCTTTTTATTCTGGGATTGAACCTGAAACGATTGTCAGTATGAATCACGAAATGGTGATTTTGGGATCAACTCATTTTTCTATGAGTTTTGTTCACGTCCTGCCACGATTGGTTGATTTGTTTAACCCAAAAAAGCTGAAGCCCGTCACACTTCCTAAATTTCAGAACCCCAACACGCCAGAGGAACCATCCAAAGGGGTCTCCCAACATGAACTATTATCTTCAATTCAAACCTTCATTAAACCTAACGACACCATAATTGTTGATACCTGTTCTGCAATGTTTGGGCTTCCTGACCTCAGACTTCCAAAGAACTCAAAATTGATAGGACAGCATTATTACCTCTCAATTGGAATGGCATTGCCTTGCACTTTTGGAGTTGCAGTTGCGTACCGTGAGATGGGAATTAACTCGCGTATAATCCTTTTGGAAGGTGATGGATCTGCACAAATGACTATTCAGGAATTGTCTGGTTTTTCCCGTCACCAACTATCCACTCTAATTTTACTGCTGAATAATCATGGATATACTGTGGAACGAAACATCCAGGGCCGACTAAGATCCTATAACGATGTGATGCCAAACTGGAAATGGACGAAGTTATTGGATGTTTTTGGTGCACAAGATGCTGACTCCAAAAGAGTCGAAACTGTGAGTCAGTTGCATTCAGAACTGAATTCCTATGACGGAGGTTTGAAGCTGATTGAAGTTGAGGTTGATAAGTTTGACACTCCCTGGAGATTCTTTTTCATGTGCGGCTAGTTCATGTGATAATCAATGAAGTCATTAACATTGAGCTTGGTAAAGTCGTTCACAATAGGGAGCAGATATTTTGTGAAGACTTCATTATTGAGCACGAGGCTCAAAAACCTCTTGAACTCAGTGATAACCTCATCATTATTTTTGCAAGATGAGCTCACATAGGTGGATGCAATAAGGAGAAGGTTCTCAAAACTGCGAAATCCACGAGAGTTCCAATAAAGTGAATGCAGTAACTTCTCAAAAGCCCCTGGTATTTTTGATTTGAGAAACTGGTTGATGATTCGGAATATTTGATAAAGTTTTCGTTTCACTAAGCCTACGTGATCTCCCTTTACCAGGCAAGTATCTATTTCTTTTGACAGAAGATCCAAGTCCAGTTCGTAACAACACTCGTTCAACCAGTAATAAGCTGGATTTTCATTTTGGGGCAATCCGTCAACAGTTTTGCTTAGATTTAGATTTTGGCTTACTTTTTCAGCATAGTAATCAAACAACTCATTGTTGATCATCACGGGCATGTCAGACTTGTAGGGAAAATTAATCGCCAATGGAAGGGATATATAGTTATCCTTCATAAACAGAAGAAGCTCGGGATTCAAACTGTAATCTTCAAACTCCAGCTCTTCTAACTTCACAACTGCAAATCGTCGATAAGCCTTTAGCATGTTCATGTTATTGTAGAACCTGAATGCTCTCACGGTATTTTCTCGAAGAGCATGGATATGTTCTGTGAGGACCTGATAGATATTCCAATCGGAGTGGTGTCCATTGACTAATTGATCTATCTGCTTGTTGACCTTAATATGCAATAACGGTGTCTCTGTGCTTATTTTTGATGGCTTTGAATAGCTAAAACCTATCGAAAAAAAGTTGGTAGCTGAAGACGGAGTAAGATATTGGCTTTCCAAATCTTTGTTCATACATGGAAGAGCAGGGTCCCAGGTGGTGTCCATCAGTTTTGTATCAGACTCCGCTTTTTTGGGCGATTGAGACTGACTACCTCTCTTGAAAAACTGTTTGATTTTTGACTCCGCAGATGCTCGTTTGGATAATTTTGATAAGGATATTTCATTTTGATCTGCACAAAACAGTTCGTTTGAGTCCATATCGAAAAAAAGATCCCATGACAGTCGTTCTTTGAGTAGTATGTTCGAGGTGCCAATAAGGTAATGAGATAGACTTGATGTTACCTGCATTGACCCAATATCCAAGATTGTATAGAATGGGTAATCAGCATCAATAAGTAGCAATAGTGCGTAAATGAAGTCAACCAGGACATTGTAACAGGTCTCATTGGCAAAGAGGATGATTTTTTTCTTAGTCAGAAGACCATTTACGAAAACATGTAAAGCTTCGATAGATCTGTAGGGGATCATATCTGAAATGACTGGGTTGACCAATTTTGTATTCATGGTCTTAAGTAAAAATTCCCGTAGCAGTCTTTCTCGAATCAAATCTATGCCAAAAAGCCCAAATGATGAAACGATAAGGTTTGTGGAAGAGATTTGGATCGGAAACCGAGGCTTATCAAGCTCAATGCTCGACGTGAAGAATCTGTCTGATTTGGAAAACTCACACAGCCTCGGAGAAAGATCACTTCCTAAATCATCCAGTCTGCTCAGAAGAAATCTGGCGTGGGAATTTAATTGAAAACTTTCGATAAGCTCGCTAACTCGAATCTTGTTCAGCTCTTTGTAAGCTTTAAGAATTTGGTTAAAATTTCCTGGGGCTGCCATGTAGTTGTGAAGCATGTATGTCATGAGCGGTTTGTAAACTTCAAAGATCGATGTCCTGGTTAAAATTGAGAGCGCCATAGCAGTTCCGTTTCGATAGGAGTTGTCATCTTGAAAGTAGCTGACCGTATACAAATATATTCTCGTAAAATTCTCGTTCCTTGGCTCCCAGCTCAGTTTCCCACATGTGGTGTCAATAAAGATCGGGATCAAGGTGTAATGAATAGTGTTCAGATACCTGTGAAGATTCAATGGCATGAGAATGTCGGTAATCCCCTCAAGCTCGTCTACCACAGGTGAGCGAGGAAACTGCGATCTTACTACAACACCCTTAAGTTTGTCGAACTCTGAAAGAAATATATAATCCAACGTTGGAACCATCGAGACACCAACTTATTTGCAATACGCAGGTAATTTATTGAATAAGGTAAAGAAATGGATCGACGCGACGCAGGTGTATATTTACCCGGCCCACGGAATTGCAGGTTTTTCCACTCCTTTCGCCCCCGAAAAAAACCAGCACCATTCTATATAACAAACATCCAAGCTAAACCATGTCGTCGTTAGAACAATCATTGGATGCCATCATCGCTTCCAATAAGAAGCCTGTGGTGAAGAAGAAGCCTGTTAAGGCGGTCAAGAAGGCTGCTAAGCCAACCAAGGTTGGCAAAGCTGTCGCTGGCAAAAGTGCCAAAAAACCAATTGTGCTCTCCAAGCCAGCGCCAAGTGTGGCCAGTGCTGTTGACTATGCATCGAAAGTCGTTGTCTATGGATTGCCTAAGGACATCAAGAATGATGCCGTCAAGGTATGTTGACAAACTGGGGAGGGACTAAACTGAAGACGACGTTTCGTCTAGAGATAAGCTAATAAATGGAAGAATCTGGACTACCGGGTCCTGGGGATTCGCAGTTGCGCATTGTTTCAGATCGGATCAACAATTGTTGTCTTGGTGATGAAAGTAAAGGATGTTGATGATTGTTCTAACGACGAGCCGATCCGTTTATACTCTGCACTGCTCTTTCCAAGCTCAACTCTACCTCGTCGAACATGCTTCGGCTATGCCGTCCCTATAATCGAGTTGTTACTAATTTTCTAGGAATTTTTCCAATCGCAAGTTGGTGGTGTCAAGACCGTGTCGCTTTCCTACAACGAGAAAGGACAGTCTAAGGGTATTGCGACTGTGATTTTTCAAAAGTCCAAACAGGCCCAAAAGGCGGTCGAGTCGTACAATGGTGCTCCAATCGATGGAGGCAAAACCACATTAAGACTTGAGCTTATTGTTGACCCGTCTATGAAGCCTCTCGCCTCGAGAATTGTGCCAAATAAGGTCTCTGCTCCGGCCAAGGCCAAGCTGGGTGCCAAGCTTGGTGCTAAGAAGGTTGCCCAAAAGGCCGCCAAACCAGCACCAAAGAAGGCTAAGCAGGCAAAGAAGCCTGCCCCAAAGAAGAAGAAGACCGTTGAGGAGTTGGACCAAGAAATGGCAGACTATTTCTCGACCAACGATAAACAGTAGTTTTTATTATGTTGTATATTATATTACATTTACTATTCACAGGATTTGTATTTTTTATTTCCACCAGTACGCCAACTTATCGCCTTGTTTGCGGCTCATGTAACTGCCGCCTGCCCCTTCGAACTCGCTCTTTCTCTTGTATTTGTCTTCGTCGTTATTGTTCTCAGGGAAACCTGGCTTGATGTCAGCAATTTGTTTCTTCTGGTTCGAGTCGAAGGACGATGTTTCCTTAATGTATTGTTGTTTGCGGCGAATCGAAACTTTGGACTTCACATACACCGCTGTTCCGACAGCTAAAACAGACAAAAATGTGGCCTGTTTCCAAAACTGTCTCAGAGACGGTAAGCTGGAGGAAGACATTGTGTGATTACGAATAGTTTAATTTTTTGAGATCCCGAAATGGAAATTAATTCGTTACCCGATCCTGGTTAGCCTAGCCTATCTGGAGAAGTTAGTATTTAATAACTTAACCTTCAATTAATACCAGACATGTCAAAGGATGTTGATAATCTTGCCCATGGCATTGCTGGAGGTCTAGGTGGTCTTCTTTCAATGGCTTTGACTTATCCTCTGGTTACTCTTTCTACGAAAGCTCAGTCTTCCAAAAAAAAAGATACAGGCTCGAAGGTCAGTCTTGAAGCATTTAGGAACTTGTACAATGGTCTTGAAAGTGCTCTTGTCGGAATAACTGCAACCAATTTTGTTTATTATTATTTCTATGAACTGACAGGTTCAGCTTTGCGGAGAGAAAGAGGACCTTCAAGGGGTCCTAGAAAGGGACTAACAGCCTCACAAAGTTTGGCAGCAGGCATGGTTGCTGGTGTCATCTCCAGAGTCGTGACAAATCCTATCTGGATAGCTAACACCAGGCTTGCAGTGCTGAAGCGTTCAGCCAGAAAAGGAGCACCGAATAGCACTCTTTCGGTGATTATGTCAATTGCCAAACACGAAGGTTGGAAGAGCCTTTTTAGCGGACTAGTTCCCGCTCTTTTTTTGGTCTTGAATCCAATGATTCAATACACTATTTTTGAGCAGTTGAAGACTTTGATTATGACAAAACGCAAGCGGAAACTCAGCTCTTTGGACACACTTTTACTGGGAGCTTTTGGTAAGCTAATTGCTACCATCGTCACATATCCCTACATTTTGGTGAGATCCAGAATGCATCTGCAGAACGCCAACAACAGCAAGTCTGCACCGGCAAGCTCAAGCTCGACAGCAAATGACACATCCACTTTGAACGATTCGGTTCATTCTCTGCCCGAAGACATTGAGTCTTCATCCCAGCTTCAAGACTTGATCACCGAGAAGAAAAGGAATCCAGGTATGCTGTCGATGATGCTTGAGATTGCGCGGTCGGAAGGCTTGCTAAGTTTCTACAATGGATTGAGTTTGAAGCTGCTTCAAAGCATCTTGAGTGCTGCATTTTTATTCTATTTTAAGGAAGAACTTGTCCAAAGCACAAACCGGGTTCTCCAAAAGACAAGACGCGTGAAACAGACTTCTTTGCCTGCAAAAGATGTCATCTAATCAATTCCACAATTTTTTGAGCTTTTCGTACGAGTAGAACATGGCAGCGCTAGCAGGTATCGTCTTCACTAGTGTAATGCCCAACCCCGAGTAAAAACCCCGAATTCCCCGCGCTAGATATATGTGCTTCATAACTCCGAGTATGGTCTTATGTTTGTCAGTTGTCTGCAGCACGTTCTTTATGGTATCTGCAGGAAATAGCGATGCATTATATCCAATGCCTGCTGCAGCTCCCGCAATAAGTAGCTCGTGTGCTTTGCACTGGTAACCTGACTCTTTGCCACGCTTAAAATGATCCAAAGTGTACTCATAGCATCCAAACCATGCCGCAGTCCCACCAGCTTCGCGTACCAGCGTCGTGGTCTGTCCTCGCCAGAAGCCAAAAAATCCATTCTGACGTTGAATCGTGCGGATCACGTGACCAAGATTAGTCTTAGTGGCCTTTCCCATCTTGAGGTTGTCCACTTGCAACTGACACTTCACCAGCTCCACAGGAGTAAGAATAAAGCTTGTCGCAATTCCACTGACACATCCACAAACTAAACGGTAGCCAAACGGTAACTCAGTGTTGAGTTTATTTCCTTGAGAAAGATTTATGACGTCCTGCGCCAATTTGTAGCTGAAAAAAAGCGAGCTGACCTCGAGTGAGGCCCCAATCATCGGGGACAGCATCCCCTTCCAAAACCCTCGGTAAAGTCCCTCATTTTTGTATGTTTGACGAATGCAATCGAACGTGGAGGTGAAAAGTGGCTGCGATAACGATTGCGAGTACTGTAGTCTCACCTTTATGGTGTCAAAAGGGTATTCTATGATCTTTCCAACTGCTCCAGACACTGATCCAACTGCAATTTCGCGCAAGGAGTCACTGAAAATGGAAGTGTCCGACATTGGCTCAATCTGAAGGTCCAAGTAATTTTGTTCAATGTTACATTCCGTCACGTGATGTTAGGAAAAAATTTTGTACCCTATAACAAAATTTTTCACGAAAATATTAATCTTCACAGAACTAATCAAAGGATAGTCTGCTGAAACAGCTTAAACGTGATTATTCTACAGTTCCCAAGAAATGAAGTACTTAGCCGCATACCTTTTGTTGCAACAAGGTGGAAATGCCTCTCCATCTGCCGCTGACATCACTGCTCTGCTTGAGTCCGTTGGTGCTGAGATTGAACAATCCAAGTTGGACTTGTTGATCTCTTCCCTTGAGGGTAAGACCGTTGATGAGTTGATCACTGAGGGTGCTTCCAAGCTTGCTTCTATGCCAGCTGGTGGTGCCGCCCCAGCTGCCGGTGGTGCTGCTGCTTCTGGTGCTGCTGCTGAAGAAGCTGCTGCTGAGGAGGAGTCCGCTGCTGAGGAGGAAGAAGACGATGACATGGGCTTCGGTTTGTTCGACTAAATGTATAGATCATCGATGTCAGATAATTCTCATTGCAATACTGTAAACTTGGCTATCACCGATATTAAGTTAAATCTACATGGAGGTTGTCTTGCAGTCGACTCACGGCGTCTGGGTCCTGCAGTTTTTGCTCAACCATGGCTAACAGGATTCTGGTCTGCGAGACTTCGTTCACAAGCTGGTCGTTACTGTTTAAAACTAGGTTTTTCTGAAGCGAAGAGTCCGGATCCTCAGACTGGTCGGCCACTTCGCTCAGTTTCTTTCTTGTATCTTTGTAATGCGCAGTCTTTTCTTGAGCACGGATAAGCTTGGTTCTGTTCTCTGATAGCTTTGCTTTCAGTGAGTTGTACTGCACTAGCAAGTCTTCGTCTGTAGCCGTCAGTCGCGACGCATCCGGCAGTTCATCAATCACCCCTAGAATTTGCTCCTGTTTCAATTTGAGTACCCCGTTGATGTCCACATTGCTGACTCCGCGCCCGTCGGTATAGTTCCCCTCCATGTCAATCACATTGTTTGGGGCAAAGTTTATCAGAATCTCGTTCAACTCCAGTAACTTGCGTCTGCGCTCAAGATCCAAGTTATGTTCATTGTTCAACACCTGCTGAATGATTTGCACAATTGATTGACGGTGAAAGAACTGGCCATATCGTTTGGATAAGTGTTTGTTGATGGCATTGATTATTCGAGCAACATTTACCTCAGAAACACCTTCACTCTCTATTTGTTGCACAAACTTCTTGATTTCCTTGTCCAGCGTTAAAGGCTTGCTGATGATTTTAGTTTGGTGGCGTAACACCTTTTTCAGCTCTTCGTAAGTTACCATACGCGTACGGTCAAAAAATTATTTTGATACAAAAAGATAAGATTTGAGCTTTCTATCAGAGAGCTTTCCATTACCAAATTGCTTGCGATGGAGTCCATGACACGCAGCAAATAATACTCATCGATAGCGGGTTTGTTGTTGTTTACACTTAGAA
Source organism: Ogataea nakhonphanomensis (assembly GCA_030564965.1). NCBI lineage: Eukaryota > Fungi > Ascomycota > Pichiomycetes > Pichiales > Pichiaceae > Ogataea > Ogataea nakhonphanomensis. The sequence goes on from JAJMAN010000022.1 coordinate 90,508, forward strand.
GGAAGCAACTATATATGGTGGCATTGTCGGTGTCACATGCATTTTTTTAACTGCGTTCAAGCCTAAATTTTAAAAGTTCACGTAATTAAATATGCTAATCAAACACAAAGCGATCAGAATCGAAGGAAATGTCAAACAGTGGCTCAACTTGTTTCTCCGGTTTTCTCATTCCCAGTAATCTCCAAAACCAAGAGATCCAGCTTTCTGCGCTTATCTCTTCAATCACAAAAGTGTTAGGGTGTTCACGATCAACTTGCGTAGCAAAACTTGACTTCAACCTAAGACGCCGATCCATGGGAATGTCCTCAATTAGTTTGAATGCCCGATCGACGGTATTGAAGGTGGAAATAGACTGAACGCTGGATTTGCGAAAAATCATCAAGTTACTGTGGGTTTTATGAGTTTCAAACTAATTTATAATTGTGAGCACCAATTATCTTAACTCTATATGACACATCACATCAATTCTTTTTCATTGGAGCAATGACACTACCGTGCTTGGCAATCACTTTAGGCATTGTGAGTTTCTGGTGCACATCACGGCTTGTCCATTCTTGGCCAATAGGTTGTCTCAATGAGCGCTCATACTGCTCCATTGTCTCAAACGGATATGGAACAGAACCAGCCTGGTATTTGATGTTTTTCTTGTTCACACGCTCATTGATGATCACTCCCTTCTTGTTTTTGTCCTTCCTCTTGTCGTTGGAAACCACACCGTTGATGGTTTTCACGATCTTCTTTGGCTTCTTTTTTTGGTTTCCGCCTGCCCAGTCTCCCCACCCAGGTAGTGTCAGATCCACCTCCTTGTCGCCCTCCAATTCTGCCACCTCTTGCTTTTCCTGCTCAAATTCTGCGACAACGTCATCTCCAGCAAATGCCTGCTTAATGATATCTTTTTGTTTGAACATGTGGATATCGTTATTACCGTCTGCCTCGCCCTCCACTTCATCATCAAAAGTGTCAGCGACATTGATCGACACTTCTAATTCGGCTTCTTTACGTGTTCTTTTCTTCAGCTTTGCGGTACTCTTCTCCAACTTAGACGAGTTAAAATCAATAACCCGCACTTTTTCTCCGTTTGAACTCTCGTTGGTGACTAACCAGGGGTTGGGCTCTGATGCAGATTCATCCTTATTGAGTTTTCTTTCGCTCTTCCTTTCCATCTTGTTCTCGATCTTGTTTTCAAGACTCTTATTATTGTCGTCTTCAAGTTCTTTCTTGGCATTTTTCTCAACAGTTTTCCATTCTTCTGAGGCAGCAGCAGCAGCAGGAGTGTACACTCTTCGTCCAGAGTTCTTGACCACATTGGCAATTGTCTCATAATCAGCACTGTCGCCACAACGCACCTCGTTTGCAAGCTTTTGCACTTCCAACTTCTCGCGCTCTTCTGCCCGTTTCATGAAATCCATGGCCATTAACCCTTTGCCGAGTGTGGACCGTAATCGTTCGTCTGCCTCAGAATGTGTCTCTGCTTCGATATCAGAAACATCGCGGTTGTCTCTATCACTCTCATCATCTTGCGCAAGTTGCTTCTCCCGTAATCTCTGTCCCTGACGCAACATCTCTTCCATCTCATCCCTGTTTTCTCTGTCTTTGGACATTCCACTTTTGATCATATTCTTGGCCCACTCAGAAGTGTTTTTGTGTTTGAGACTCATTCTCTCTGCGGCTCTCTTATAATCAGCGTCCTCGTCCTCAACATCCGATCCTTCAACAAGTTCCTTATTTCGCAGCCTCTCCTTTCTCAATTTCTGGCGATAGGTCTTGGACTTGATTTTCTTTAACCGTTTAGCATCTTTTTGACCTCTATACATGAGCTCTCTCATCAACCGCAGCTCATTTGTTCTGCGAGATATTTCCTCCTTCGACATTTTGGCTGTCTCGATGTTCTCAAACAAATCCTCAGCTTTTTTCGATTCAACATTAGATTGCTCAAGAAGTCCGTCAAGCTTCTGATCCAAAGATGTCAATGGTGTATCAGAAGGCTGGAATGAAGAAGCTTTATTGTGCTTGACCGACTCTTTTGAAGGGAACTTGAGGACCTCAGCCCTTCTATTGGCTTGTATGCTGTCGGTCCACTTTTCCACCTCCTCTTTCTGAATTTCATATGCAGCGCGTCTCTCGTTCTTCTTTTGTATACTCTGGGGCAGGGGAACCGCCAAGGGACGTGCAACAGATTCTTTTTCTAGCAATAAAGGCTCTTCGACTTCGATATCGCCCATCATCTCTGCCAGACTCAGTTTTTGACCTGTAGTAGGCAATCGAAAAGAGTTCTCCTCACTTGTGTCGTTAATCAAAGTTCTATGCGATTTGGAGGAGTCGGTGCTACGTAAGTGGCTTTTCACTGTGGACAAGTCATGTTCTTCATCATCTATTTCGTCAAAAACATCCTCACTGGCGTCTTCATCTTCACTATCTTCACTCTCAGTTTCAGAGGAAGATATGCCATCATCCAATACAAGCTCGTCGCCCCCAGATCGTTTCAGATCTTCATCGTCTCTGGCCCAGACTTCAGACAAGGGAATCAACTCATTTTCGTCAATACTGTCATAGCCATCAATATCTTCTCCTTTATCACAAATGGTTTGTGAAAATTTGGAGTTCAAGATGTCGTAGTCATCGTCTGACTCTAAAGCCAAATCCGAGTCTAACTCTTCGTCTTCAAAATCCTTACCATCCACAGTCAAGATACCAGACTTGAATCTCTGGTTAGCCCCCTCAGTCTCACTCTCAGCATCAGAAAAAACTTGGGTCTCTGCTTCAGCAATTTCCAGCGCATTATGAACTCTATTCTTTACCTTACGACCTCTTCTTGCCATATTGAATAATAGATAATAAAATCTTTTTTCGAAATATTTTTTCAGGCCGTGCACAGTTACATATAATAAGTGTGTAGGGCAATCAATTTAATTAATTTAGCTATGGTGGGTCTTAATACAAAATTGATTCACGGAGATGATGAAGTTTTTGACAGAGTTCCTGATGTTGTGCAGCCAATTAATGTGACCACCACATTTAGATACACTGAGAATCCAGATGATCTTGTCAAAGCTGCTGATCTAGAGCAGGGCCTGATTTCGTCAAGGGACCCTGTTTACTCTAGAATTTCCCACCCGAATTCTTCCAAAACTGAGGCAGTTCTTGGAAAGCTCTTGGAAGGACACGTGGTGATTTACAATTCGGGGCTTTCTGCCTTTTTTGCTGCTCTGACCCATTACCATCCAAAAGTTCTGGCTATTGGTAAAGGGTACCATGGGTGTCATGGAATAGCAGATATTTTTACCAGGGTTTCGGGCCTCAAACAGGTCACTCTTGAACAATATGATCAATTAGGAGAAGGAGATGTTCTGCACATCGAGACTCCTGAGAATCCGTACGGAACCGTTCACGATCTTCGGTTCTACGTTGAAGAAGCACACAAAAGAGGAGCTCACGTGATTTGCGATGCGACTTTTGCGCCTCCACCACTCCAAAACCCATTTGAATTTGGAGTTGACATGGTTTTACATTCAGGGACCAAGTACTTTGGTGGTCATTCTGATTTACTCTGTGGGTGTCTGGTAGTTCCAGAGTCAGGGACCAAGGCTCAATTATTGGGTGACCGAGTTTTTTTGGGAACCAACATTGGAAACCTTGAAAGCTATCTTTTGTTGCGCTCGCTAAGAACTTTTGATATGCGAATCGAAAGACAGAGCAGCAGTTGCGAAAAAATTGTGGCTTATTTGGATGCCCACAAATCCAAATACCCTGCTCTCCAGAACCTTTACCATTCCTCCTTGCAAACCGAATCGTTTGTGGGTTTGCAAATGAGGCATCATGGTCCAGTTTTTGCCATGGAGTTGATTTCTTCTGATCTCGCGAAGAGACTACCATCTAAACTCAAGTATTTTCACCATGCCACATCTTTGGGAGGCGTGGAGTCGATGATTGAGTGGCGCGCAATGTCTGACTCGTCAATACGCGAAACTATTTTGCGTGTTAGCGTTGGGATTGAGAATGTTGAGGACCTAATTGAGGACCTTGATCGCGGTCTATCTAGCCTTGGATAATGTAAACGGTGACATAATCACAGCATAATTATTTCTAAAAAATATAAACATTGGTTATGTCTGATCAGTCGACCCCGGAACCGCAGGCCACATCGACTGCTAATGCATCGCCTGTAAAGGGTCCAAAGCCTCAGAATGTTGCTCGAGATACTGCAGAAAAACTGTTGACTGCCTTTGCAACTGTCCAGACCGAGGAGTCTCTCGAAGATGAGCCAGGTAACAATCGCGTTATACTGGAGGAGGCTCCAGTTAAAAAGGAGACAAGAGGACGTAAACCAAAGAATTGGGTTCCACCTCCAGGCTACCAGGCGAAGAAAAAATCAGTTTCTGTACTTCCCAAGCAGGTTTTGGACGAAGACTTTTACGGAAAGCTTGACAAAGAGTATTTTAACGAGACCATGCCATTGGTTACCAATCCATGGAGGCAAAAGACCGGAACTAAGACAAGTCATCAAGGTGAAACGCGTGTTTTACATTTTCATACACTGAATGAGTCTTATGCCCGTAAATTCCATCTGGGAAGAGATCTACTCGACGCAAACATTTTTCACGTGAACGACACTTTACTACAGGAATACGATTTTTGTTCATTGCCATTACTTCCCAACTCCATTACAGGTATCATAGAGGAGCCTCTTGATGCGAAAGAATTCCAATCTCGCGTGGATTTAACGGGACCTGTAATGTTTGGCTTTGACAACGAAAACAGGAAGTTGTTGGGAGCAGGTGGCCATGCACAGTATCCCAACAATGAAAATTACCGCCGTGGACTGGTTCTCAATACGGGAGCTGTTCCTATTGTCACTTCGTTCATGGATAAAGAGATCGATGGAAAATATTATCTGTTCGTGTCCGTCATTGGTTGCCATAACTCTCACAGCTCTGTGCGAAAGGAGCTTTCAATGTGCCAGCCTGCAAGCTACGATGCTGCACTTCAAATATTTGAGCTGGATGCAAACTGTCAGACTGCAAAATCGAAGAAAAATATGATTATACCTTTTGGGGCTATCATCTCGATGAAATGGCTTCACAGCTCCGACTCTCAAGAAAGCTTACTTGCATGTATTTGCAAGGATGGAGTTGCCCGCATTCTAAGAATTGATAAACGTTTTTTGAACTCAATGCAACTCTCATGCTTGTCTGCCCCATCCGTTACGATTAACATTCCAGATTTCGATATTTTTTCATGCGATTGGACTTCGAATACCACACTGCTTCTCGGCCTCAACAATGGGTTCATAGCAGAGGTGGATATAACTGAGCCAGAGACCCCGTTATTTGTTTACGGTTTGGACGTTGCCCACATTATCTCTGTGACTTCTACATATTCGGATGCGCTTTTCGGTGAATCATCAAGAATTGTATTACTGTCGGCCACAGACTGCTACTGCTACTTGGTCGACCTTGCAAATTTGAGGATTATCGCAGAGTCACAGAAAACTAAAGTCCCTTGCACCCAGGTCATGTATGGTTCACTCCTGGATGGGTTTGTCATCGCGGACTCGACTAAAACTCCCAAATTTGTTACTAAGAAAGACATTCAGAGTTCCGTCACTCTGAACCTGTGGGACGAGAACCAGGTTTTTTCGATCGGTGTCTCCGACTACTCGACCTTTATAGTCACCGGGTACGTCAATGGAACTGTCCGACTTTACAACCCGCTCCGGCGAGTGCACAGCACGTCTAAACTCAAGACTCCACCTTCATCTGTTCGCCTATTCAAAATGGACGTTTGCGAAGATGAATTTCGTTTAGACTTGGGGCTAGCACTTACCTCTGAATCCAAAGATCCTGAGAATAAGACAATCTATGATAACAGAATCAACGTGACCAGTTGCGCCCTAGCAAATACTGTATTCAACTCAGGATTAATTGTCTGCAGCTTTGCTAATGGGCTTGTTGTCGTTGAGCGTATAATGAGCACACAATCACATTAATAAACAGGAAAGTCGGGGTCGATCTTTTTAGACCATTGATAAAGTCCTCCAATGACGTCAAAGCACTTCTCGTACCCCATCGTTTTCAAATGTTTCACTGCAAGCTGAGAATCGTTTCCAAAACGACAAACAACATAAATCGGCGTTTCAAGGGAAACATCCAGATGATCTTGGCGCTTCAGCATATTCAAAGGGATATTGACACAATCAGGAAGGGACACGATGTCAAACTGTTCTTTCGCACGAACATCCAAAATGTAGGGCTTTTGTAATTGTGATAATTCCTCCACTGTGATCCTTTCTTCAGGCTTCAAAACGTTATATTCCATCTTTCCACACCAAACCGCATAATCCAATTCCTTTTGTACCACATCTTTTGTGATTTCACGCGTTTCAGGATTACAAACACAACACTTTACTGATTTTTGGCGCATTTTGAACGTTCGGATCGTTTGAAGAGGACCATATCCATTATATAAAGAAAGAAACGGCTGAAATTCCATATCTTCCTTTAAGTAGTAGCCCGAGGCAACTTTGATGGCTTCCAACGCCATCATGATCCCCATTATACCGATCACCGGTCCCAGGACACCTCCATCACTGCATGCCGTTACCGAGTTAGGTGGTGGTGGTTTCGGATAGAAGCACCGGTAGCAAGGCCCAGAGTTGTTGAAATTTAGGATTGAAAGCTGTCCTTCGGTTTTTAGTCCAGAACCCGAAACAACCGTCAGACCAAGTAGCACTGCTGTGTCGTTGATCAAATATCGTGTTGCAGGTGTGTCGGTACAGTCCAAAATAAGGTCGTACTGAGAGAATACATCAAAGCTATTCTCCGTGCTCAAACAATATGGATGCGTGCGTATCGTGACCAAGGGATTTAGTTTTGACAACTGAAGTTTCGCTGATTCACACTTAAGCATGCCAATAGTATCAGTGCTATGAAGAATCTGGCGGTGAAGATTGGAAACGTCTACAACGTCGTGATCGACAATGCCAATGGTCCCAAACCCTGCTCCAACTAGGTACTGAAGAGCTGGGCAACCCAACCCCCCAGCTCCAACAACCAAAACACGGGTTTTTTTCAACGAAAGTTGACCATCGAGTCCAAGCTCTGGCACTATGAGTTGGCGGCCATAGCGCGTGTACTCCGATAACGACAAAGACATGATTAAAGAGTGAAATATTTTTATATATATGCTGCACAGCCCTAAACAACTTTTTGCTTGACGAAGAAGCTCTTAAGGTAGGTAAGTTGCCAAGCACACGTAGCCAGCAAAACAATCACTTGCACCACGATCCACTTCACAATGCGGTAATTCACAGACTCAGAAATGTCTCTGAATGTTGCTTCTCTTTCCCGAAAAAGACTTTGTTCTCTACGGATTTCTTGGAGTTTCCTGACCAATTCATTTGATTTCTGGGTCAAGTAGTTGATATCGCCTGTTCTTTTAGAGTCAACTAATGGCTTGGCATCACCTATGACCAAATCAAAGAAAACTCTGTGCTTTGCCCTCTTTGACCAGTCGGAATGTCTAGGGGTCAGACAGAACTTGTGCTCTCCCGAATCGTGAGAGGTGAAGGTGAACTGTCCAGTTGGCGCGTTTTTCTGCGAAACAACTCTGTGATCATTATCAAAAGTTTCATCCACGGTGATTTCCATCTTGAGGTTATTGACCAGGACGTAGTCGTTGCTTGACGAACTCCATTCGTAAGCCTCATATTTACCCACTGCAATGGTATCCTTCGGCAACTCTTCAAAAAAACATTTGGTTTCGTCTGTATCCATGTAAAAGTGAAGCGCTTGGGTAGCTTTTGCCGCCAAAAGTGCTGAAATCAGATACCCAAATTTCATTTCAACGCGTAAAAATAGAAAACTAGAACGACGAAAAAAAACAACCCACGGTAAATTAATGGCAATGTTCAACAAGGATATAAAAATATTATTTGTTTGGATCTATTTACGACGTTTGATTTTTTGAACCAAATCACCTAGATTTTCATTCTTCCCGTGCATGTTCTTAGCTTTCCTTTTCATCAATTTCTCCATCGTCTTTGTACGTTTGAACTCCGAGTGTGTTGGATCAATAGCAAATGCGTGATCTTCGAATATTTCGTTGAAACGCTCATCGTTCTCGTCGATATCTACCGTATCAACCGCGTTTTCCCCAACATCACCCTTTTTGCTCTTCTTGTCCTTGCGCCTCTTCTTGTCCTCTTTGAGCATCTGCTTCATGTCAAAATGCTCGTGCTCTTTTCCTTCATCCATCATGAGCAACTCCAGTTCTGCCTTTTGTTTTTCATCGACTTTTTGTTCCTTCAGCTTCATTGACAGTTTCTTTTCCTTCTTATCTTCTTCAGCAGATTTCTTCAAAAGTTTCAACTTTTCCTTGCGCTTTTTACGTCTGTCCTTCTCCTTCCTCTTTATCTTATCGATAGTGGTCTCCCCACCAGCCTCATCCTTTTTATCATCCAGACCTGGAGTGAATGTTATTTCCATATCAACTTCGTCCTCTTCCTTATTCTCTAGAACACCAGACACAAGACTCTTGTACTTATCTGCTGCCTCGTGATCACTTTCCTCCGAGTCTGACGCAAGGTAGGCTTTGAAGTCCATATCGTCAATTTCCTTTTGAGAAAAAGCTCTTGAAGCCAGAGACAGACGTTCTGCAGGAGTCTCGTCCCACGTCAGCTTCACTTTGGAATGTTGAAGAGCATCAGTTGTGAAAGAGTTCGGCTTGTAATTAGGAGGAACCTTCAAACATTGATCGCGAGGTTCATCGTCAAAAGTCATATCCTCTGGAACATATCTGAGATCAAAATGGTTTGCAGTAGATTCAAACTCAGTTCCGTCACAGCTTTCATAAATAGCACGGGCTGTTGAGACGTCGTCACATTTGACAATTGCATAGTAGTATCTCAATCTCTGGAGTTGGTATAACCTTAAAGCCTTTGAGTTATAATCCACACCGTCATCCTCAGTATACAACTTCTTAGCGGCTGCAGCCAGATCCAATTGATCTTCATCTTCAGAGTCACTCTCAATTTTTTTGGACTTGAACAGCTCTTTAGGAGGACCTTCAACGAGCTCCTGTTCCATTCGCTGCTTTCCATACTCGGAAGGATATATAGACACGGAGATAATTTTGCCGTTTTTAGGCACGAATCCCATGAATGTTGCGAAAAGGTCTGTGGAATTGATGTGGTCCCAGTCAAGATTCACAACCGCAAACGTGCTGGTAGGCTCACCCTCAGGAGCTTCATCTTCCAGCTGAACATCGTCAGAATCTTCCTCACTGAATACTTCGGCATTGTCACTGTCACTCCCTTCAGCTTCAGATTCAGATTCTTCGGAAACAAGACCTCTCGCACGATCGAGAATATTTGAAACCGAATCACTCAAATTGCTTTCACTATCACTTTCAGAGCTTTCACTTGCTTCCTCTCCTTCTTTTTTGTAATATTTGTCAAAATCAGTTGCTTGTTTCTCCTTCAACTTTCTACCGTACTTATCAAGCTTTTTCTTCCTTCCCATTCTGAGTTCGTCCTTTGTAAATCGATCATCCACAATCACCTTCAAATCCTTCTTTTTAGAAAGCTTAAATCTGGGATCACTATAGACTTTGGAAAACCTCGGGTCCTCCGGACCTGGAGTTTGCTTCTTGTCCTTCACCATGATCTAGTAAATTTTTTTGAATTTTTTTTTGATTTTAGAAATTTTGTCTGCCAAAATAATTAACGTTTAACGTATTATCACTGCATCTTGTATATTGCCATGGGCCAATCATCTAGCATTGAGTCCAATGATCACGAAAGTTTTCAAAATGGAAGCTTGACATGTACAGAATTAGAGCAGATGTTTGTTGCAGAGGCGATTCGCTCTTTCAAGCCAATTGAGCTTATCTCTCTTCGAACTAAGCTTGGGCTTCAGGAGTTGCAGGGCTCCCTTGCAGTCAGCAAGGACAATCTTTGCAATCTTATTGAGCTTCCGCATTCACCAGCGACAAATGATGTTTTGGATTTGCTTTGTTTTTTGGGCACCTTCCCCAATTACAAGGGTTCTTCAACGTTGTCTGTTACAGGACTTTTAAAGGTTATCACTATACTGAACCCTGAGAAGTTTTCCAATATGTTTGGCAACAATTCCCGCTACTTCCTAATGCAGATTTTCTTAGGATTGACGGTAGATATACCAGCTGAACCAGCTGAACAACAAGAATGTTTTGAGCATGACAGGTGCTCTGAAAATTTGGATAAGCTGGTAGATGTCGTCTATCTCAAAAATAAGTTACAATGGGTCCTCATCCCATATGTTCAATCATTCCATGGGATGGAAATTGCTCGGCATTATTTGCCCGCTACCAAGCTCTTAAGAGTGATAACTTTAATGCTTATCCTTTCGCCGTTGAGTTCCAGCAAAAACTTATCTCTACCCCTCTCACACCAGCTTGATTTTAACGAGGTAGAGTGGAAGATTTACGAAAATCAGGCATTAAATTTGCTTAGTTCTTTTGATCTTGATATCAACCGTTCCAATTATCACTCCAAGACAATTCCTTTTACAGCGTTCGAAAAAATAATTGGGACAAGTACTGTCGCTGGTACAATGCCGCAATTGTTTTTGCCATTACACCATCTATTGGACTCCATGCTCTATCCCAAAAGTGATGAGTTTTCCGCAGAGAGTTTTTCAGAGAGCCGACTGCTAACCAGGCCAATGCTTTCACAGCTAGCCACCATATTACCACCAGATATGGTTTACAAAAGGCTACAGAAACTTTTCATTGGTGCAGATTCAGGATTCAGTATGCGATCGATGGAATCTAAGGTTTTCAAATGGAATGCACCTACCGTGCTACTTATTTCAGGAAAACTGATCGAAATGAAGCCATCCTCAGAACCTGTACCGAAGAACAAGAAATACCAACAGTTTTTAACGGAGTACCCTCATTTTCACTCATTCAATGAATCATCACCAAAACTGCATGCAGATGAAGATGAAAAGTATATCTTTATGGTTTATCTAAACACACCATGGAAAATTACCAATAGTGAATGCTTCGGCGACCAGAAGTCCTTCATTGTGCAATTATCGCCAAGGCAGATAGTGTTTCCGTCCGCCTCAAACTCGCAAAACTATGCTTATTTTAATACAATTGGGGGAGGCCTTGGATTCGGTAGTAAGCCTCCTCTGATAAAAAACAACGTTCGAATATTCAAACCTGGTGATGTTTCCTTGACAATTGACCAGAATATGGAGATTGCATGCTTCCGTCACTTAGCTCATTCCGGATCGTATAGAACCGGATCCATATTCTCTCACGATGTTCCTGAGTTTGAGATCAGTCTCGATATCAAGAATCTTGAAGTGTGGGGTTGTGGATCCGATAGGGAGCTAGAAGAGCAGAAGAAACAATGGGATTGGGAACACCGAGAAGCTGAAGCTCGCAAGAGACTCAATGCAGTCAACTGGGAAGATGGAAAAGCTTTACTTGAACTGGCTGGCATGATTGGCACTAACCAAAGTGGGGGAAGTGTTTGATTATTCATGTTGATATCTGTATTTATTATCAATTATTTATGGCTCTTCTTGGTTAGCTTCTTTTTGACATGCTTTTTGATCTTCGTTTTACGTTTTTCCCGAGCTGCTTCTTTGGCAGCCTTTTTACGCTCCTTCTTAACATCCTTGTCTTCGAATCTCTTCCCCTTTGGCCTTCCTTCTTCATCTTCGTCGCTAAATTCACCGTCAGTTTCTTCATCAGAATCAATCTCATCGTCGTCATTTGCACTTGAGGACTCTACTTCTGGTTCAGGTGTGTCCTCTTTGACCAGGTCCTTTAGAGTGTCCAATTGCCCAGTTCTGAACTTTTCGAAATCTCGCTCTTCCAGGTGATTTAGAGAGCTCACTAGATGTAGTGATCTGAAAACAACGTCTTCTTGATCATTGTCAGATTTAAGAGGTAACGTGGAAAGAAAGCGCTCAAGAAGACTAAAATCTTCAGGATGTTCCAAAGCTTCTTGTATCTCAGACTTGTCAGTGAAGACTTCTGACATAAGATTACTCCACTTATCAATGATGAACCGGAAAATCATTCTTTCTGGATAAACATTTATTTTCTTCGTCCTTGAGAAAAAGTCGTTGACGTTCTTGATATCCATCCTCAAAAAGTCCATCGACATTTGATGATCCGGTTCAACAGATTGAGACACATCAAATATATACAACTCTCCATTATGGACAATTGTGTTGTACTCACTCAAGTCAGCGTGAACGAGACGACACTTTTGGTATAGCCATCTCATATAGATTACTAATTTCACATAAAAGCTTGCAACTTCTTCATCGTCTGCAAAATCATAATCTTTGAGCTTTGGGGAAGGCCATCCTTCACCTTTTGTTAAATAGTCCATAACTAGAACATGCGACTTGAGTTCCACTGGTTCTGGAGAGGGTATCCCAGCTGTGTGCAACCGTTTAAGATTTCGAAACTCTTTTTCGGCCCATAATTTAACCATTTTCCTTGGGTTAGACTGGTTTCTAGTGTTTCTGAACCTAAATTCCCCATCAACATATCTCTCACGATCTTTGAAAACTAATATGGAAGTTTTGTATATCTTGACTGCGTATTCCTTACCATTATCAGAGTTGAGAGCGTAATAGACATTTGCCTCTTTTCCAGTAGAAACGCATCCATTAATTTCTGTGATAGTACCATTTTTAAATAGCTTCGAGAGAAAGCGCAACGTCCGGGGATCCAACACTTGCTCTACTGTAGCTCTCTCTGATTTATCCCTGGTTATTCTATGTTTAATGTGATCGACTTTAATATTCGAGGCATACTTGTCAAGAAGCTCTGTTTTCTCCCGCAAAACTTGATTCGGCACATTTACACATTTCACGGATCCTGAAGGATCATCATCTGAACTATAATCCGAGTCAGATAAGCTCAAACACTCTAGATCTAACTGGCTCATCTGCAAAAATATTTCAATAATTTTTTTCTACCCGAAAATGGCTTGACAGTACGTAGAAAATATTTGATTTAGAATCAACAAATGGTGCTTTTCAAAAGCCTCCCGCAAGTAAGTTGTTGCACAAGCGTTTCTTACGACTAATCATCTAGACTTTTGTTGGATACCCTCTCTACATTGGTGTGGAGCTTGTGCTTCTGTATGCCATAATCAATAAAATGTGTGGCGTGTATGGATTGATTTCTCTTTTAACCGGTCATCCCATCGATCTCATGCAATGGTTATATTACATCTCATCAACGGTTGTGATGATTTTGTACATTCAGGGCTTTCGCAAGGTGCAAAATCCGACGATTAACTGGTTTGCACTATCTGTTCTTGTCTATTTCTTGGACACGATTGTTGGTTTTTTCTACACCATTTACTTTTCTTGGTTCTGGTTTAGTGAACAGGATACCGTGGTTGATTTGATGAGAAGAGCAGTCAAAGCAGACTTGTCATCGCAGTCAGCTTCTGAATCATACGAGCTCTTTGCGACGATCGCCTTAACATTACTGACTAGCTTGCTGCGAGTGTATTTTACCGGTATATTGTTATCCTTTTTCAGGGAGATGCGTACAGCCGCTAAATTTGATGCAAGATTCCGTATTTCAAGTCCCGCATCCTCCTCTAAGGCTTCTAAATGGCTTAACATACTGCAACAGGAGTCCTACAAATTACTTAATAAGATCGTTTAGTTTGAAGAATCCTTGAGTTGGCTACTATTGTTTCTATGCATATATATTTCAAAATATTATTACGACATCGTAAAGAAAGCAAAAACAAATTTGACTGGCAACATTATTGTCTCTTTCTTATACTCAATTTGTTATCCACTGGCTTGAAAGCTTATTATTAGTCAAGGGTTAGACATACATCGAAACGACCCAGACACACTTTCTTGAACTAGGTATATTTGTTTTGCCTCTTTTAGTCTGATTAGCAGTGGAAACTCACATTTTTGCAGTAAAACCAAAGTTTGCCTGAAAAAAGTCTTGACACACAAACTGTCAAGCCTATTACCATCTACTATGTCGTCCGAAGAGTCGGTAGCTTTGCCTAAAACCGACGAATCCAAAGAGCTTCGGGATAAGGATACTAAAAGTCAGAATGCTTCGTTCATCCACAAGCTGTACTCAATGCTGGAAGACCACGACCTAGACCATTTGATATGGTGGCACTCAAACCAAACATCGTTTTATGTTTTTCCTTCTGAAGACTTCACAAAGGTTTTGAGTAATTATTTCAAACATGCCAACATTGCTTCGTTTATCCGGCAGCTGAACATGTATGGGTTTCACAAGGTGAATGACAATTTCAACAACGAAACAATGACCACTACTCCGCCTCCCACAGACCATAGCGGTTCTAGGAAAGGATCAAATTCCTCAAGCAACTCGCTGTACGTTTGGGAATTTAAACATTCCTCAGGCTGGTTCAGACAAGGCAATACCGAGGGACTCGCACAAATCAAAAGGCGCTCTTTCAAAAATGTGTCGTCACAAAAAGAAGTCCATAGTCTCAAGATTCAAAACATGGAGGGTATTCGTGAAGCTCAAAATTATGTGCCTTACAAGTACCATCCCAATAGCCCCGGAGATTTCAACGATTCAATCCCGCACGACGAACAGGATATAAAATCAAGACTCACCAATTCATATCTACAACAACAAGTCAATTCAGCGATACCATCGAAAGATCATGGCTATTTTGAGCTGGCAAGTCAATACAATGAGCTACTAAGAGCTCATGATCTTCTTAACCATCGGTACGAAATCGTGAAGGAAGATCTTACGAAGACAAATTATGATTGCGTTTCACTGATAGACGTTCTGAAAGATGTGGTAGGGCTGGTTCCTAAAGATACCACTAACGAAATGATGTTTACGAAAGTGCAATCTGAATTGGAGAAGTTCAAAATTAACATCCTTCAACGCTGTGCAGCGAGAGACATGGCGTTCAAGCAAGTCGCAAATGGACCTGGATACTATGGTGATGTGGGTTCAAGCTATTCCGACTTACCTACTTCCATTGGCGGATATGTCCATAGTCCTCACGTTTCGTTGTCTTATGTATCTCAACAGGGTCCAAGAAACCCCTCCGCTTCCTCCTTCCACCCTCACGACCAATCTCAAATGCCATATAAGGATATCAGATACAGTGTTTCCTCTAACCGGTCAAGAAACATATCTGTATTTGACCCTTTGCAACCTGCGCCTGGTGCAATAATAAACACCGGGCCACATCACCCGTTGCCCATAACGGAGCAGTCACCAGCATTGATTGCACAGCTACACGAGCGTGAGATGCAGCAGCACAATGCACAACAACCTGCCCGCCGTGGGTCTCCTGCAATGATGTCTTTCTCAGGATCGCCAGGTCCTGCTCAAAGAACATCTTTCGATACTGGGATTCCCCAGCCCCCCTTGATCATGCACTCAATGGCTAACGTGGCTCCCGACCCTACAAGGACTCGCTCTTCATCCACCAACTCTCTTTCCCATATTCACACTGTTGCTCCTGCTCCGACAGGCTCTCCAACGAGTGCTCTGAAGCGCGCAGGATCAATGCCTTCCCAATCGGGAGCTGAAGAAAAACGAAGGAGTCTAACATATTCAATGAGCAATCCTCCGAGATCCATTCCACCCCCAATACATCAGCGCTCCGTCCATGAGCAGCCACATCTACCACAACACAGAGCTAGTTCCTCCAGTTCAGTGAACTCGAATCCTGGATCTGGTGCTCAGAATTCCGCGTCGACTACTGTGTATTCTCTTTTGAATCCACCAAAAAACACCTCGCAAGATCAAAAGAAAGACACGGATAATCCAGAAGACTCTCCGAAGCGTTTGCGAACCCAATAAGTATATAGATGTTCCTTTCAGTTCAATAGATTGATATCCGTATTAGGCGAGTCTAAGAGTTCCTTGTTTCTAGCTTTGGTCAGTTCCTCAACGTATTCCTCTCCATAAAGACACTCTACGCTTTCTATCAGCAGACTATATTCTCCAAATTGCTTGTCTGCAATGGAAAGCCCCACACTGCGAACTCTGTCTTTTTCGAACTCTTCGTCATACTGAACTTGAATTTGTCCCTTGTTGGTGAGAACAAAGTCGCTTATTGAAATAAACACATCTTGCCATTGATCATGGTTCTCAAGAAATAATCGATGCTGGAACAAATCTGTTCTCGAAGAGGTATCTGTTTGAAAGTTGACCATAAACTTACGCCCTGGAGTCTGATTTCTCACACGAAGATGCACAGCATAAAACGTAGACAAATCCCACCAGAAGTTAGCGAACCGTTTGGACAAATAAAATGGCCTGAACACATGGCGTTTTTGACGGTCTTTAGTTTTGAACATTGCCCAACCGGAAGATTGAACCTTTTTATCAACTGGAAGATTAGTGTTCAAGTTTCCATGAAACCTAGCACACAGCTTTCCTGAATCCTTGTCTCGATATGGATCAAGATGAACGGTTGAAAAACCACCCAATGAGTCATCTGACGTTGTCTGAATCTTTTGGAAAGTTTTTGGATCAGTAAAATCAAGAAGAACAAGTCGTAAATCTTGCGTGGGTAAAGTATATCTTTTGATCGCCTGTAACATAGTCCTCACAAACTAAAGCACAATTTACCCCATCTTTCAAATCCTAGTCTGCACAGCCAGAAGAAAATTATCAAAAATGGTAAATCCTAATTTTTGAATAAACAAAACATTTTATCATAATTATGGATCACCATAGAATCGCTGTAAGACACAGAAAGGTTCTCCGAGCTCTCCATCCTTTGAAATACAAACAGAAGAACTTGGACCTTCTCCTGTATCTCAATTACCTACGTTTTTTAAATGCATTGATTACGAAGGCCAATGAGCTCTCAGAACAGGACGCGAGTTCTGAAATCTTACACAAACACCTGGAAGATGCAAAAATTGAAATGCTTCAGCGATTCAAGGGATAGCTTTATTATGCTAGTTGTTATTCATAGAAAAAGTTGTTGAGGTGAGGCTGTTTCAAAACCTCAATGTTTTGAAGGGCCAGATCCGGGTTTTTTTTAAACTGAACGAACAGTCCCTGTAACTGTGCAGTGCTGACGTATGGCAATCCGAGTGCGTTGAATTTCTGAAGGAAAAGCTCTGCCTTTTCCTGCTCTCCAGGATAAAAGCGCAGGAACATCTCATGTATCTGATAATTTGATGCATTATCAATTAGGACCTTATAGTCAATTCTTCCAGGTCTGAGAAGAGCAGGATCTAATTTCTGAGGATGATTAGTGGTCATGAAAGTCAGAATTTCATCTGCAGAAGCAACGCCATCTAGAGCGTTCAGTAAACCGCTGAACGTCACACCAGAAACATAACCTTGGTCTCGGTTCTGTTCACGTTTGTTGAAAGCTGCATCTATATCTTCCAGCAACAAGATTGTTCGCTCAGGTATATTGTTCATCAAATAAGCCAATCTATCGTCTGTGAGATTTGATTCACTAATGTTCAGGATCGCAATATTGTAGTCTAGCTCGCCCGCCAGCGCTTGAATGAAACTAGTTTTTCCTGAACCGGGTGGCCCGTACAATAGATAGCCTCTTCTATAAGGAATACCTCTATCATGATACCAATTTCCAGACTTCAAAAACTCTTTAACGTCGCTCAAAATTGCATCTTTGATTCCGTAGTCAAGGACCACGGAATCCATCAGCCTCTTTTTCCTCGGCTGACCGAAAGGTCTCCAGTCTTGCCCCCATGACTTGAACAAAACAGTCTTGCCCTCCGCTAGTTTCATGGCAAGTGCCCGGGCTTCATCTAAAATGGAGGCCAGAAGAAACTTATCTCGGTACAGTGTGGTCAGAGTGATAGTCTCGGTAGGCACACCCGAGTTATGTAACCTTTCCGATCGCTCACGTTTCACATAAAACCAGGCACCGTCATACTTGAGCCAATGGTTTCCTGGTCCAGGCACAAATGAAAATCCTGTGGAAATTGAACCATTGGGATGTTGAATATATTTTGTTTGCACACTCAGATGCCTGGAAGAGGTCTTTTTGTAACTCGACATCCAGTGCAGAAACCAGTCGTAGGATTTGTCTGTACTTCGAAGTTCCAAATCAACTAGCATTCGACGATATGCTAGACTAGCTAAAGAACCAATCGACTTTCGCACAAGAGCCAGAGAGCCACCTAAAATCATCAGTCCCCCTCCAGCTGCAAAATATGGGTTTGAGCTCACAGCCGAGGAAAGGCTATCCAGTCCTGAAATATCAGACATGTAATCAGAAGTCTTTAAATCCGACTTCAAAAGCATTCTCTCGTCCGAGGCTCTATCGCTTGACATTGGCACGGGTGAAAAATTACCAGTACTTTTTTTGAGACATACTCCTTAAACCGTTAAAATGTCTATCTTAGAAACTTATTAATATTACGTTTGGCTCTCGGCTCTCTGTCTGCAATATCGCGCGTTAAAGTATTTACAGACAGTTACTTGCCTTTGCATCAGAATGTCAGACATACCTCCTCCAGATTACTCTGCAGTGGTCGATGATGACAAGCATGATGGCGAACTTGATGAGTTGTATCCCACCGGGGCTTCAAAAAGCGATGAATTTGCTAGGATCAAAGATGAGGATCTCGACATTGCTGATGATGAGTTTGAATCTGATGCTAGTGAGAATTGTGCTATTGCGCTGGATATGTCTCCCCCTTACTTTGAAGAAATCCGTCCGCGACCGGTTGAGGCTACGTATAATTTCAACGATGCCAGGTTCTTCAAGACCAGCGAAAGGATTCTAGATGACCTGAGAAATGACCCGCTGTTTTTCTTGAGTGGATTTGACACTTCAAAAAAGACTGGTGAAGGAATTTTGCGTGAAGAGACGGTGTTCTATGCTGATCGGCTACAAGGTTTCATGAAGAGTTCTTCCAGAAGGTATCAAACATTAATTCCGCTTTCTACCTTTGAGCCTCTGAACGCGCCAAAGCCAACTGAACTTTCAAACGGATGGAAGTTGTGGACCATTGACGGGTTGATAGTCTCTAGTCCTCAAATTTCTATTCCCAGACAACCATTGTTTCACTTTCGTATTAAGATCAAAGGAAAGGGAAATGCCATGCACGAAAAACACAGGTTTTATTGTTTCGGAGATAATCAATTATTGGAACAGGACAGACAGGATTTGATTTTGGATGTTTCTCATATTAAGGCTTATGCGTCCAATGCCTCTGATCCTGAACAGACATACAACAATCATGTTTTACTGAGCTCAATTCCATCAATTATAGACTCTGGAAATTATATTTGCGAGACGAGTGGCACAATAATGAGAATTGAGGTATATCCATCAATATTGAGCTACGATGACTTGAAACAGTTTGAGCAGGAGGAAATCGAGCTACGTGTTTCTTCGTTTGTTTCCCAATTACCAGAAAACTCGATGAATAACATATCCCTCCCATCTACAATGAACTGCTTAAACACTTTCTATAAGGTTTTGAAAGGTCCACTTACAAACCTTGACTCAGAGGATATTAGAACCCTTAAACCGAACAACTCGGTAGTTTTACGCCTACATCTTAATTTGGAGCTCCTTCCCACCAAGCTTTTTTTCAGAGAAATTAATGGAGAACTTCAACCACCCAGGTTCTTGGATCTAGGCTCACACATGAAAATCGGCTTTGATTACTACGTGAGAGCTCTAAGAGAGGTTCTTTATCTGGGATCAATATTTTCTCCGTCTTCGGATTATTTCAAAATTAGAACGACTTTCCATTCAGATATGCACCAGGTATTCAGAATTCTCAATGAAGGCGATATCTCGAGTCAGATTCAGTACTGGGATAAATTTCAGTATGCACCTGCATTAACGATACTAAGCGCATGCCCGTACTATACAGATAAGATGATCATTGATTGTTACAGTACCATGGCAAGACTTAATCCAGACAACATACCTGAATTGTTTGACGCATTAACATATTGCGCCACCTCTAGACAAGGTCACGATCTATCCATGTATGTGGCGACTTTGAGATCAAAGGGAGTAGTTGGATTTTCAGAGCTTAAAAGCTGTTTTCAAAAGTTTGGATTTGATTTAAATGACCCATTGGTTATTCAAAGCATGAATGATGAGCAAATCATAGCCTCATATCGGAATAATATCATTGTGAGCGCTAATAAGTACGAAAGGTCCACTTTTAGGGAAGCCTTAGAAAAGATAGGACAGTACAGAGAAAGCCAGAAAATCCGCGAGGTCCTAGACACAGAACCACTATTTGACGTCACTGAAGCTTACGATGTTTTAGAGACAGATCCATCAGTGGATGATGATGTTCTGATCACTGCTTATCAATTAAAGACTGAGGACGCACTGTGCTACTCTTCTCTCTACTCTCGTGCTCTAATGACAATTGCCACTGACCGAAAAAGTCCCTTGTTAACCAGTTATATTTATTCAAACCTGCCTCAATTTTCTCAATTCAGTCCAAGTGTTGAGGAGGCTTACAAATTGATTGGATGCGATTCCTACGCTGATGATACATCTGCTGTCCGCTTCTTTCAAGAAAGGGTGACCAAAGAGGCGAATGTAAACTTCTTTGAACTATGGATCTGTTTGAAAGTTATTGGCGAGTCTAGAAAATCCAAAGTGATCGAAGGATTTCTGAACTCTGGTGTTATGGACTCCCGACTACTGTCGGTTGATAAGACGCCTACTGGTCTGAACAATATCGGAAACACTTGCTACCTGAATTCATTACTACAATACTATTTTGTCTTGGAGCCTCTCAGAGACTTGGTTTTGAAGTTCAATAAGACAATAAATAAAGAGCAAATTGAGGGCAACAAGAACTATTCAGTTCGCAGAATTGGAGGGAGAAACGTTGGGTACAAGGAAATCGAACGTTCTTACCAATTTATGTATCAGCTCAGGGATCTTTATCACAAAATGATTCACGAAAATTCCAGATGTGTCCAACCATCCAGGGAACTAGCCTATCTTGCTTTTAGTCCTATTAGTGATGAAGTTGAATTTGCTGACCCAAATTTCTCCGAAAAAGTCTCTGCCGATGTGCACATGGAGGACGCAACTGAAGAAATGGACGCACAAAAACACGGAGAGATTGACATCGAGCTTGTAGAACAAGTTCATGATGAAGCAGCAGAAAATCTAATGCAGGTTGATGAGAAAGATGAGAAATTGAAATCTGCAGAGTTGATCCAAAATGCATCCACAGCCCAAATCAGTGCAGATCAAATTGAAAATGCTCTAGAAATTGGACGACAGCAAGATGTTACCGAATGTATTGAAAATGTTCTGATTCAAATTGAAAGTGCCCTTGAACCTGAAAAACTGGACAGCGATTATGAGCAACTTGACTTGATCAAAGATCTTTTTTACGGGAAGACAAAGCAAACTCTGATGCCTGTAGATCCTAACACGAAGGAAGAAATACCAGACGCAAAATACCGGACCAAGGAGGAAAGGTTTTTGAATTTGATTGTGAATATTGGTGACCATCCAAGGGACATATATGACGCATTAGATACATATTTCACAGAAGATCTGTTGCAGTTGGATAATGAGGAAGTCAAACGTTCCTTGACGATAACTCAGTTACCCAAAATATTACAGATCCAAATTCAAAGAGTGCAATTTGATCGTGAGAGGTTGATTCCAGTCAAGTCCATTGAACCTCTTCCATTCAAGGAGAATCTTTACATGGATAGATATATGGAGACTTTGGATGCTCAATTGATAGCCAAGAGGAAGGAAGTCTTTATGTGGAAACGTCGGATTTTTGAGCTTCAAGAACGCAAACGTAAAATTTGTGAACCAGATGAACATGGGTTGCCATTGAGAGATGCTCTGGACTCTTCCAGAAAATATTTGAGTTCCCAAAGCATCAACGACATTGGCATTTTAGTGGACACTTCTATACTGGAGGTACTTGATGAGCATATCAAAAAATTAGATACAGAGCTGAACAGTATCAATAATGAGATTGAGAATTTGCAACAACTCATCACTAACCAATTCAGCGATCTGAAAGATATTGGGTACTCTGTATTTGCGATTTTTATTCACAGAGGTCAGGCCTCTTATGGCCATTACTGGATCTACATACGGGATCCTAAATCGAACCTGTACCGAAAGTACAATGACGAAATCGTCAGCGAGGTGCCTATTGAGGAAGTCATGAACTTCAGCGAGAATAACAGCGCAACGCCTTACTATTTGGTTTTCGTCAAAAACGAGCTTCTGGACACCATCCAACCTCTCAAGAGAGATATCAAAAAAGATGCGTCAACTGAGAAGAATGAATAACGCTCATAAATGCTTGATCTATGTCTTTGATTATGTCCTCAAAGTCCTCACAGCCAATACTTATTCTCAATAAATTCCCGCTTGTAGATGGGCCCACAAAGTTTGAGCTTGCAAAAGTCAACTCCACAACTGTTTCTCCTCCCTCGATATTTGGATTGTTACTCAAAAAGTTGAACTTCGTCAAGACTTGCTCGGCAATATGTTTGTTTTTGAATTCAATAGCCATCACTGGATTGTAAAATCCATTCAGCTGCAGTTTAACAAATGGGTCCATTTGGAGAGACGAATGATGCAATTTTTCCACGATGGAGTCATATTTGGACATATGCTCTTTGAGGTAGGTGACAATTTTTTCCGTATTTTGACATTGCGTGAGCATTCTCATTTTATATGTTCTTAGCGACCTTAATAGAAGGAAAGAATCAAAATTAGCAATTGTAGTTCCTAACGACTGTCTCTCAGTGTGAAGGCTGATTTTGTCTGACTTCTTGCGACTCACAACAAACCCTGCCCCGAGATCAGAAACTCCGGCTAAATACTTCACGGCAGAGTAAACCACGTAGTCAGCACCATATTTGAATGGAAATTGGAGCGGAGGAGGTGCGAGAGTAGAGTCCACAATAAGGTATGAGTCTTTTTGATGCGCAAGTTCTGCGAACCTTGCAATGTCCAAAGCGTAGCCTTCAGGGTTCATAGGGGTCTCAATCAAAATCACAGATTTGGGTAGCAGTAAATGTGACTGGTCCAAGGAGACCTTTTCTAGTCCAGTAAGCTTTGTGAGTAGTTTAATCACACGGTGTGTTCCTTGGTAACCGGAATTATTGATGCAAATCATCGGAGGATTCAGATAAGACAAGATACCCATGATTGCCGACGTACCTGAATTATAGATTGTTGAGTAACCTTCGGTGATGTTTTCAAGGATTTTTTCAACTTTTTCTGAGTTAGCATTCTGTCCCTTTGCATTTTGTAAGCCTTCAGTGAGCGCTGCTTTTCTAGAAGGCTGATTTTGTAACGGATTTTGGAAGGTGGGGTAATATGGTAAATTTTCAGGATCGTGAGGCGTAATCGCGGGAGTAGCTTGAACATTTTCATGTTCCGTGTTTTCAGACCTAGGTAAAGGATGTTCCAAAACGGGAATGCTGTTCATCAAGTTTATGAATTGATCATCGGAATGGATAAGACGAGTATTAAAACCAACTAGTTGGTTATTAAATATCTCCTCGTAATTGATCTCTAAGTGTTGTTCAGGAGACGTGGAGTCGAGCAGAGTAGGCTCAGTGGTTTTGATCTTTCGTCCATTGGAGATTCGGTTTCTCTTCTTGAATGCATAGAGCCATCCCTGACTTAATTTGAAGTCCCCTGCTGGATACCCAAATTTAGACATGTACTTGGCGTAGAGCTGAGTGATATATTTATCAGAGACGGTATCATTCTCGCGGAAATATATCTCCAATTCCTCTTCGACTGCCTTTGTAACATCAGGATACTTCATACGAGGCTTACGCTTGTAGGATTCAAATTCAGGGTTGTCATTTAGCTCTGCGCGAAGTTGTGATTCATTAATTGTCCATGTTGATAGCGTAGCCTGGGATAAACCGAAGTGTCCTAATCGCTTGAAATGGTCTAATGTTTCTTTCTGCGTTCGCACAGGGGGTCCATGTAAATAGTCGAGCACTTGTATTTTCTGCTTTAGAGTTGCCCGAGGAAGTTTATGCGACATTGAGATGTACCAGAGATCTACACTATTGGGTTTTGCAGGCTTGTGCACTGCCACTATTGGATAGGAAAAGGACAATTCTTTGTGAGCTGACATAAGCCTCCAACGTCGTGTCAGTTTTCAAAACTTGCACAGCTAAGAGTTTTTGTAATAGACAACAAATCGTTCTTTTTCTTGATAAGACCTGTCTTACTGGTCCCAACGAACAGCTGTGGTATCTCTGAGAAGAAATTATCTTTAATAGTGGAAAAAGGACATGTCTTCAGGTCTTTCCAGACGCCGCGGTAAGCAATCGTCAGCGATTGAGGAAAGCTCAGGAAAGTTGGAAGATTCTGGTGATCATAAGATTGGATACGATCCTAATGACGTTTCAGAATCATCAAAATCCAACGAGGTGCCTATGCTGACTCTAATGGAGGAGGTTTTGCTCATTGGTTTGAAAGATAAAGAGGGTTATTTGTCGTTTTGGAATGACAACATATCGTATGCACTACGAGGCTTGATAATCCTGGAGCTGGCCTTCCGGGGGAAAATCAGAATGGTGAACGATCCTGCAAGAAAGAGATTTGAGTTCCCTGATCGTTTGATTGAATGCTGCGACGGTTCCATGACCGGCGAAACATTATTAGACGAGGCTTTGAAACTTATAAAAAATGACTCTCAGCATCTGAGTGTTTCTAATTGGATTGACCTACTTTCTGGTGAGACTTGGAATCTAATGAAGATCAACTATCAGCTCAAACAGGTCAGGGAAAGATTGGCCAAGGGCCTGGTGGACAAGGGAGTACTAAAGACCGAAAGAAAGAATTTTCTTCTTTTTGACATGGCCACGCATCCCATCCAAGACCCCACCCCCAAAAGGAATGTTACTTCCAGAATATTAGCTCTCCTAACAAACAGGAATTTCATCATCGAATACGACGAGAAATATTTCCCTTCATCTGTTAAATATAAACATTTACGGACAGTGTGCTTGGTGGCTGGATGCTGTGCTGCCAATGTGCTTGAAAATGTTCTCATGGATTTGAGTTTTGAAAACCGCGACAATGCCTTTATCAGAGCTGATGAGATTTTGAGCCAGTTTAGTGAGTATCCATTTGTTGACAAGGGATCGTCAATTGGCGTGGGAATGAACCTTTTCTCTGAAATAAACAAGGAGCTCGAGTCCGAAAACCCTGGAGATCTTGTTTTGGAAGTAGTTGCTGCAGTTGTCAACGTTTTCAGCAAGATGGATTCCATCATCTAATCGGGGTAAGATGTGTGTGTAATAGATTAGGTAAGAAAATTTTTGTCGACTTTAAACAACTGTTCAATGGAGTACTTAGTTATTGTTTACGATAAGCCAGGTACAGTGAGTATGCAATATGCCAATTTCTAACGTAAGGATCGCTTGTCTGTGAGGGGAGAACATCTTAAGGGAATTCCTTCTGCTTTTGCTTCTAAAGGTGTGACCAATTGCGGTGCTATTTACAAGGACGACTCGAAGACCGAGTTTGCTGGATCTTCCTACAACATTGTGGCCAGTTCCAGAGATGAGATTGTGGAGTTCTTGAAATCGGACCCTTACGCGAAAGCTGGAGTGTGGGATCTGGAAAATGTCTTGATTTTTCCTTACGGATGTGCTGGAAGAATCGCTAAAGATGTTGTTCAACCATAGAATTCAAGAGGTATCAGGATTGCAGTCTGATTGACATCTTCAGTGTACCTAGTTAGTCGGTTATAAAAGTACTCTCAATTCTTCAATGTTTCCTCTGATATATATAATAGCTTAGTATCCAACACCAATTAAGTAGTCTGCTAGTTGTTCGACAATCTTGGCTGCTTCACCAGCTTGGACACCTGCAGGATAGTGTGCAATCAGAATTGCCTGCTTGGTTTTCACACACAAAACGCCCTCGGCATCGTGCTTGCCGTAGATCGAACGTGGGTCCGCACGGATGCAAACATTCTTCTGTCCTTGAACATGCAGCCCAGAAGCGTACAGCTGAGATGGATCGCCGAAGCCACGCACAATTTCCTGGATTTCGTTTGGTTGCAATTGGAAATTGTTTGAGGTGGCCCAAAGTGAAGAACCATCGCTTCCATAAATAGAGGCCTTGTCCAGTTTTCCAGTGGCAATGAGGTTATCAGTATATGCTACAAGATTAGAAGACATCATTTAGCAATTGCTGCCGATATATCACTTACCGTTCCAGGACATGTCTTATAATATCAGGTACCTTTCCAGATTGTCTGTTATTTGTTTGCAAGAAATTATAGTGAGGCTCCAAAAACTTCGGTTACCCGGTATTAGCATTTCTCGTCTATTATTACTATAGTGTACACTAGTCCTCGTCTTCGTCCTCATCAAGTACCACACGTCTTTTTTTACGCACAACAGCACTCTCGTCCTGATCATCATCGTCATCATCGACTTTCTGCGATTGCGTTTTGTACAAAGACTCACCTGCACGCTTGACATTTCTGAGTTTTTCAGCAGCCTTGTCTAGCTCATCATCATCGAGACCTGAATCTTGCTCGTTGTCACTGACAACAAAGTCATCTTTTTCGTTATATTCTCCGTCATCTTCCTCCTCGTCCTCATCATCTCCTGCTTCAATGGAATGCGCCAAACTAGTACTTCTAGATTCGCGCTCTTGTCGTTCTTCCTCCAGAGCGAGCTTAGCGAGCTGCTTCCGTCTAGCTTTCTCGATTTCCCTTTGTGCTTTCTCCATCTCTCTGGCTTTGAGTTCTGGATCTTCGGTAGTCACAATTGTGTTAATCTTCTTCGCCTTCTTCATGCGCATGTTGGACTGTAGCGTGTTGGCTAGAATCTTGTGAGCCCTGGAACTAGTGGATGACGGAAGAACCTGAATACTTTTATTTAGCTGATGTGAAGAAAGATAAAGGTCGCCACTTTCCACAGCCAGTAAATCGTCCTCGTTTTTATTAACTCGAATGTTAAAGTACTCCTCACCAATTTTCAAAGACATGCTTCCGTCGTCCCATTCAACAATAGATGCATTCGATTGCTTGTACAGCTCATCTGACGATGTTTTGGCATATCTCCATCTGATAGTATTCTGTATCTCAAGCTTCTTGAATTCGATGGAGTCCTGTAGCTCTTTGGTCGAGCTGTTTTTCTGTGAGTCCTTCAAGAACTCATTTAGGCTAGTCTCAAATGTAGATGGTGCAAAAGGTTCAGGTTCCACAAATAGATAACGAGGCAGATTGAAAATCATTGCGTTACTAGTTGAACTATGGGATTTCGAGTGTTTTGGAACAGAAATCTCAATGCTAGTGGGTTCTTGCTCCTCGATTATTTCCTCATCCTCTGGAGAGTCCCCGTCAACGTCCTCGTCATTCTCGAGTTTCAGATCATCAGCCACATCGACAGCAGTTTCGTCAACAACTTCTTCGTCGTCACTTTCATCTCCAAACAAATCATCCACTGGATCTTCGCCTGTCTTCTCGAGTTCCTCGCTGCTCATTTTAGAAACAACGATAATTTTGTAAAGCGGATGAAAAAATAAGTTTAGGTTATGTGCCCAGAAAAATTACCCCATTTTTATTTCATTAATCCAAGATGCTACCAGTATCAGCAATAAGAAGGGCATTCAATGCTTCTTATGCTAGACGTTTTGTGTCTCAAACTGCCACCAGAAGAAACTTGTCAAAAAAAGAAACTTCAGAACATACTGAACATCATGAAAAACATCATGATGAGCATCACGATGACCATCACCACGAACTTCCTCTTAGTGAAGAAGATCCCATCCTAAACAAGACAACTATTGGTGGTGCAGCTGCAGTGGCTCTAATGTTTGGCTTTTACTATGTCAATGAGGAGTACAAAAGGACCCACAATGGGCACTCCTTTATGTACAGTTCGTGGGAGCCAGAGTTTGTTGCGAAGATGGAAGCTCAGTTCGAGGCTTACAGAGCTAAGGTGGAAAGAGACAGAGATATCAACTATCTCATGATGCTACCCCAAAACAGAGCCCGTGCGCTATCTTTTCTGGATGACGACGGGATTCCTGGAAAATACTTTAGTCAAAATGGTAGGTCGCAATTTAATGTGATTCAGGATTTCTCTGCGCTTCCAGAAAGAGAGAAGAGGGAACCTGGAAAGTTCACCTAGGATTGACGTGACGCTTGAAGTTGCTCTTACATACATTATTTATTGGCACATGCCTTATTTATTAAACTAGTTTTCATCGTCTATCGTCGCGTCGAAAAACTTTGCGTTGTTTACTTTATCTGAAATGGCTGTTGGAGCTTCAAGATCAGAGTTGTTAGAGTGGATAAACACTACCTATCAGCTGAACTACACCAAAATTGAGCACTGTGGGAATGGTGCAGTCTATTGCCAAATATTTGACTCCATATTTGGGGACTTGCCGATGAACAAGGTCAACTTCAATCCTACATCCGATTACCATAGTCTCACAAATTACAAGATCCTGCAAAGCGGATTCTCCAGACACAAGATTTCCAGGGAAGTTCCTGTTGAACGACTCATGAAATGCAGACTTCAAGATAACCTCGAGTTCCTGCAGTGGATGAGCAAACTCTGGTCCGAAAATAAACTGGATGATTATGATCCTACTCAAAGAAGAAAAACACAACTCACTCCATCTAGTTCAGGAACTTCTTCTTCTGGTCGCCGTATACTTTCCAACTCTTCTGTCAACAGAAGCCAGACAACAAGTCGTAAGACCTCCCTTGGTGGATCCACGCCTAAGCCAAGGGACAATCTGCAGTCGAAGCCGACCCTCAGTTACTCTGGGAATCGCATAGCATCAGGAAGCTTACACACAGGCTCCTCGATGGTACAAGAAGAGCTCAAGCAGTTGAGATCTGAAGTGGGAGAGCTGAGACTAGTTCAAGAGAGTTTAGAGACGGAGAGAAACTTTTATTTCAACAAGCTCAGGGATATAGAAATCCTGATCCAAAACCTTACAGACAAGATGCAGGAGGCCGAACCAGTAGAGTTCAGCATGGAACAGCTCTTGTCGCATATCCAGGAGATTTTGTATAGCACAACAGAGGGATTTCAAATCCCGAGTGAAGACCAACCTATGGTCAACGGGAAAGAGAACGACGTCATCGTGGCAGATGAGGAGACTTTCTAGTTGTGCCTATGTGGTGGGTCTTGTCTATATTTGCATTCAATCCCCATTTGATACCTAAAACTCTGTGTAATTTGGTCGCCCTTATGGTCAAATGTTACCCGGGCCGGTAGAGCATTGAAAAATATTTGGTGGCGAGTTCAATTTACATCAACATGTTTTTGAGGGGACCGTTAGCCAGTGTCCGTTCTGAGTTGGCCAATGGACCACTCAGATGCTCTCAAAGGTTGACAACCTCACAGATGCGACTTTTTGCTTCCACAAGCCGATTGGCTTTCAAACAATCATTTTTCAACCCTAATGAACAACCGGATAAGAATCAAGGCAATGATGGTCCAAAGAAGCGAAAGAACGAGGACAAGAAGCCAGGAAATCAACCACAGGATTTTTTCAATAACACAAAGTGGACAAACTGGATTTTACCCAGTTTAGTGCTAACGCTGCTTCTGAACAGTATCTCGCCTTCAGAACAGAACCCGATGACATTCCAGGACTTCAAGGTGAACTTCCTTGAAAAAGGGTTGGTCAAGAAGATCACTGTTGTTAACGGATCATTTGTAGAGGCTGAACTTGTGACACAACACCCAAGGTCGGTTGCTTTCACCATTGGATCTGTGGAATTCTTTGAAAGAGAAATAGATCAAATACAAGATAAACTTGGAATTCCTAAGAACGAACGTATTCCGGTTTCCTATCTTCGTCGGTCTAGTGCTTGGTCTTATATCATGCCATTTGTGCCCACCTTGATTCTTATTGGTGGTACATATTATTTGGCTAAACAGTTCCAAAAACGCTCTCCTAACGGAAAGGGCGGTCCACTCAATAACATTATGGGAATCGGCAAATCGAAAGCCAAACTGTTCAATCAGGAAACAGATATTACAGTGAAGTTCAAAGATGTTGCTGGATGCGATGAAGCAAAGGAGGAGATCATGGAGTTCGTTACGTTTCTGAAGGAGCCAAAGAAATACGAGAAACTTGGTGCCAAGATTCCAAAAGGTGCCATACTCTCAGGTCCTCCAGGTACCGGTAAGACCCTTTTAGCTAAAGCAACAGCAGGAGAAGCTGGTGTCCCATTTTTATCCGTTTCTGGATCTGAGTTTGTGGAAATGTATGTTGGTGTTGGTGCTTCCAGAGTCCGTGATCTTTTTGCCACAGCTAGGAAATTAGCTCCATGTATCATTTTTGTGGATGAAATAGATGCTATTGGAAAAGCCAGAGAAAGTGGCCCAATGGGCTCTAATGATGAAAAGGAAGCGACATTGAATCAACTACTTGTGGAGATGGACGGTTTTGAAGACACTGACCACATTGTTGTCTTGGCGGGAACAAATAGACCTGATATTTTGGACAAGGCACTTACCAGACCAGGTAGATTTGATAGACATATTGCCATTGATAGGCCTGATATTGAAGGAAGAAAAGCGATTTACAAAGTTCATCTGGCTCCGCTAAAGCTGGAGCGGCCTGTCACTGATGAATTTGCTGGACGTCTTGCTGCCTTGACACCTGGATTTTCAGGTGCAGACATTTCTAACTGTTGCAATGAAGCAGCCCTTATTGCAGCCAGAGAAGACGCAGAGGTTGTCAAACTAGTTCATTTTGAGATGGCTATTGAAAGAGTCATTGCTGGCCTGGAGAGAAAGAGTAGGGTTTTGTCAGCCGAGGAAAAGAAAACTGTGGCTTACCATGAAGCAGGCCATGCTATTTGTGGTTGGTATTTACAACATGCCGATCCTCTACTCAAAGTTTCAATTATTCCTCGTGGACAGGGTGCTTTGGGATACGCCCAATATCTCCCAGGTGATGAATATCTTATTTCTCAAGAACAGTTTGAGCATCGCATGGTCATGGCTCTGGGCGGTCGTGTGTCTGAAGAGCTAAACTTCAACGATATAACTACCGGTGCCGCAGATGATTTCAAGAAAGTTACGCAAATGGCAAATATGATGATTCTTCGTTTGGGAATGTCTAAGAAATTGGGAACTATTTCATTCGAGTCACAAAGCCAGCAACCGCAGGTGCACAAGCTTTACAGTGAGGAGACTTTTGAACTTATTGATAACGAGGTCAAGAGAGTCATAAATGAAGCACACGAGAAATGTAAGAACCTGCTAACTGAAAAGTTTTCAGAAGTTGAAAAGGTTGCACAAGAGCTCCTCACTAAAGAGGTGCTTACTAGAGATGATATGATTCGCTTACTGGGACCACGTCCTTTTGAGGAGAAAAATGATGCTTTCAAAAAGTATCTGCTTCCTCCAAACGAACAAACCGATATTCCAAACTCCGAGGCCGGTACATCCACCGCTTGAAATCACTACGTGTATATAAATGCGACTCCAAGTCATAAATGATAGTTCAGTGAAGTGTGTTGTAAAGTAATGTTTTGATAACGTAATATCAGGGGTAGTTTAGTTTCGTATCGCGAAACTAATATTTTTTTGTTTATGTTTAATGACGTGATGAGCTCTCGAGTTGCAAGTGGGGGATCGTCTGCTTCGGCATCATCAACAGAATTTTCAAGGATAGAGATGGACAAGGAAAATATTCAGCCTCTCAGACAAGGGAGATCGGCCAGCAATCTTGCACGATCATTATCAATAAACAAAGAAACCCGCAAAGAGGCTCTCATGAGAGAAAGAGAGCAACTGGAATCCTCTATTGAACCTTCCGTTCTAGAGGATCATGATGATCCACTCGAACCCTACTTGAAGTATCTTGATTGGATACATACAAATTATCCGTCTGGTGCGACAACAGAATCGGGATTGATTCAGCTACTTGAAAAGATAACACACGATTTCAAAGATGATGATTACTACAAAAATGAAATAAGGTATTTCAGAGTTTGGCTCGAGTACGTGAAGTTCAGCGATAATCCCAAGGATATCTTTCATTATTTGCACAAGAAGAAAATTGGTCTGAGTTTATCTCTCTTTTACGAAAGTTTTGCCGCGTTTTGGGAGCATGAATCAGAGTTCGAAAAAGCTGAAAAGCTTTTTCAAAGTGGTATCCAAAACGGGGCACGCCCGTTAAACCGACTCAAACGCGCTTATGAAAACTTCAAAATCAGAACTCAACAAGGATTGCGTGTAAATACAAGAAGGGAACTTGGTGTATTGCAAAATCCCGCCGGAGGTGGCCTTGGCTCTGCAGTCGCATCTGAGAACCGCCACTCAAGTTCTAAAGCTTTTTCTGTTTTTAGAGACTCGGAGGATCGCTCATCGATAACTAACGACGGTGTTTGGCAGCACTTGGACTCAATCGAGAATTCGAAAAAAGAGAATATAATAAGGCCTACCAGTTGGTCTGGAGAAAAATTATTACAACAAAAATATGTCAAAGCGCCTCAATCCAATTTTGAGGTATTCACCGACCAATCGTTAGCATTTCCAGTCACAAAAATCATTAGGAATCCTGGTAAGAAAACCGAAAAATTTGACATCAATCTGGATCTTCTTTATTCAGATAATAATGATGAGAGATGTCTAATGGAGTTTCTTATGCTCAGTCGTGGTTTATATCATTTGGCTAAAAAACGAAAATCAAATGCTGAGCTACCAATCGCAACTAAGAAACCTTTAACAATGGCTGATAACGAGAATGATACAAAACTTTTAAGTTCCCCTACCCTCACATTTTATTCAAAACAGACAACCAATGAGGTCTATCAAATGATAAATCAACCTTTGCAGGAGACTAAGGTCAATGAGGATGAGCCTTCACTTGACGGCAACTTAAGTGATTTTGTGACAGAAACGGTCATTACAAAAAAAGCTGCAACACCCAAGAGGTGCCCACCTGATGAAATGACTGTCATGAGCTCCCCATTTTTAGATGAACCTGTCTGCCAGCAGGGGGAAAAAAGAAATCTTGTATTGAACCCGTTTGATCCAATACTGAAACGCAATCTATTGAAAAAACATGCTGAATATCTCAAAGCTTCTGATGAATACCACTCACATGAAACATCTACCTCCAAATTACCAATACTGAAAGAACACCTAAAAGCAAAAGCAGCTCCCATCATGGGAAGTCGTCAGTTAATGATGGAATTTGGTTCTGAAACCTATTGTTTTACTAAACGTCTTGGAAGTTCGGAATTAGGTACCGTGTATCTCAGTGAAAACTCCAACGGTAGTATGGCTTCAATCAAGGTTAATTCTCCACCATCTGAGTGGGAGTTTTATATCACTAAGAGGTTGTCTGAGAGGGCCCCTAATAGATTCATTTGTCCTTTGGAGTTTCACAGTTTTGATGATGAATCCTTCTTGATCCTTCCTTATTATAAACATGGAACAACAAGTGATCTGGTGGAGCTAGTCTCCACTATGCAAAACATGAAGCTTGATGAGTCTTTTGTTTTATACTTGAGCGTTCAACTTATCAAACAAATGATGGGCTTACACTCATCAGATATTGTCCATGGAAACATACATCCTCAAAACTGCGTGCTTTCGTTTTCCAACATAGGTAAGCCAAGTTATCAGGAACTAAAACTTATTGATTTCAAAAGTGCTATAGATCTTACACTGTTTTCTGCAGGTGTACAGTTCAATGCTTCTTTAAATCCTGATACCTTCCCTCGCAATCATGCTTGGGGCTCTTGGAAATTTGAACCTGACTACTATGGAGTTGCAAATGTTATTCATACCCTGTTATTTGGCTCCCCATTAATGGTTATCAAGACTACGACTGGTTCTTTGAAACTGAAAGAAAACATTCCATCATATTGGCAAACTGAATTGTGGAATGATACTTTTCGTCTACTTTTGAATCCTTCACCTAATAGCCATACAACGTTGCATAATTTGGCGAACCGTCTCGAAAACTGGATCAATCTGAACTGGGTCTCATGTGGACTTTCCAGACAGGTCAGCAAGATCGGAGAATTCATGGAGATTCAACGAAAGAAACATAAAATATAAACACGATTAACGTTTAAGTATATCCTTGACACCTTGGATACGTTGTCTTAATTTTGATGTAAACCTTGTAGCTTTACTTTCGCTGATAGCTTTTTCGGCTTCTTCTTCAGTGACAGTTCTCTTTGCTAAAAGGTTGAAAATCGCTCCAAATGCTAAAGACATCACCGTTGATGTTAAAATGATCACATTATATGGCATGGAAAAGTCTGGGGTTGGAAGGGTTAGCAAGGCTGTCGTGGTTCGCATTTGGTATATCACCTTTCTTGATTGAATGTCAAGAACAGATACCACTGCGGGCTCAATCTCAAATCCGTGATTGGCGTCAGGAGGGTATTCTGCATATAGTAACATCGACTTGTCAAATTCTAAAACAAGCTTGATTTTAGTGTGAGCGGGGATTCTCATCAACAACTCTATATTGGATGGTTTCTTACGGTCCATAGCCGGGTTGTAAATTATTCCCTTGATGGTATCTTCAAATAGAGGATCCGAAACTGTATATGTGGTAGTGGAGTTGATTGTTAAAGTCAACGTATGCAAATAAAGACGGACAAACCACGGTATAGACTCAAAAACAATGATTTCTGACTCATTGTCAGAAGGGTTAGTAATGTCAAGCCTAAATCCGCCAGAATCCTGAGAGTACCCAGAAAGTGATCTGGAAGCGAAGATGGGAGGACGAGCAAGAGGAGAAATTTTCCTGCTATCAGAAGAACTGAGGTGTATGTTTAATGGTGCAAAATCTTGAAGAAAGTAGCAGATATTGTCGTTTTCCTCCACTGTTCCAACCGAACCTCCAGATATCACGTCCGCTTGCCAACTTTCTTTATTCAAATCCACGCACACTTTTGTAGGGGATTTGGAAATCAAAGCCCCACCCCGTATCTCTTTACCAAATAGATCTGTCAACGAAAAGTCAAGTTCATGAATATCATCCATCGGGAAACAATGGAAAGGATCAACTTTTTTTGTTGGATCGCACTTCAAGTCAGCACCAGGGGTAGGTTTTGGAATTGGCGTCGTGTTTCTTTCAATAGCAAGGGGAACGTCCATAATCAGATTTATGGACTGGTGCATCTCATAGTGGCATGCAGTGTTTTCACATTTAGTAACAACATCAATGGACATGGATGACCATTGGGAGTTGAAGACCTTGTGACCAGTGAGCAAAGATGAAATTCCAGCCTTACCCTTAGTTGGCAAAAGTTTCAAAAACGGTGTTAGGTTCTCTGTACACACAGGCTCTCTGGGAAGAGCACTTCGCAGGAGATAAAGGTCGTCTCGTAAAGGCAGCCCTTGATCCAATAAGGAGTTCTGAGGTTGAAAGGTGTTGACGGGGTAGGTTGTGGATGCTGCGTCGATAAAGTTAAGGGATGCACAGAACAGTCCCGAAAGAGAGTTAGCAAGCTTCTTCCACTTTTTAAAGACGTTTTCATCCTTTTCGCCCTCAATGACTGCCCAGAGTTCCACACCGGTCCCACCGCTAACTTCGCCCTTGGCCGGAAGTTCTCCGAATACCTCAGGATCATACCAGCCTTGACTAAACCTCAGATGAAGCTCCCTAGTCTGTGTTTGTTGAAGAATTGGACCCAAGAGTTTGGAGAACGCGGAGTAGTGTAGGGTTTCGGCTTCTTCTGTATATAACTCGAACTTCGAAGAGTTCATGTCAAAGTTAAACGAAGCAAGAATGTTGTTTCTAGAAAGCGGTTTCAGCAGAAGAGACTCTTGGAAGGGATAACTGACATGACCTTCGACGAGGCTTGCTGCAAAAAGCAGGAAGACAAGAATAAAATTCATTGACTATCTGCGGGTTCTTAAATCAGTATTTACTTTTTTTTACTTGAATCAATTCAAAAACGCGTCCAAAAAGATGTTTGATACCACTACAGTTGGACGAGCGGGCCTATTTGGCAAGGTTTACAACAGCATATTTGGATCTTCCTTCAGTCCGTTGAACACACATGTCATTGATGTAGACTCTGATCCTGTGACAGAGCTTAATACGTATATCAATGGTGAGAGTCGATTTCGACAGGATTTGGGTCGTACACCACGTGATGAACTACCTGAAGACATAACTCGACAAGGATCCACGATTGCTCCACCAATGACCCCATTGTACGTGAGTGACGATTGGAGAATCAATGACACGCTGGAAAAGATTCGACTGAGTAAGGAGCGCTGGAACAAAGAGCCAGTACCTGGCCATTTCCCTAAAAACGATATTCCTGAGTCCTTTCCCCGAGCGGACGGTAGCCTATTTGATAGGATTGTCAAAAACAATGAACTTATCAGCAAATTGATTGATGAGTTCGACCTAGTAACTGAAAATGCCGAACTAAAGCAGCTGCGCAAAGAAAACCTCAGGCTGGTAGAGAGATACCAAGCACTGCGCGAGGAGTTTAAAAAGGAGCTTGATTCTAACAAGGAGATATTTGATGGCTACTTTGACCTGCACCACAAGTATAATGAGACCAGGCAAGAACTTAACAAACTAAAACTCGATACCAGGGAAAGAATCAATCAGTTGGAGCAGGAAAACCAGCAACTGAAGCTAGATGCCAGGTCCAAACGAGTGACTTCAGACGATCAAAATCTGTATTATAAAAGTCAATATGAGGAGATCAAAAATGAGTTACAGTTAAAAATACAGGAGGACAAAGCCAATCAGCAAAAGATTCGGGACCTGGAGTCTCAACTTAAAGAGCACAAGTGCAAGTCACGCAGATACACCGGCTCACAGTCATTAGACCAGGATTCTATTCAGATTCTGCGTGAAATGTATGTGGATAAGACGATTCCTGATACCAGTCTCGACTCCTGGATTAGCCAGCCCCGCATAAAGCATAGTACAAGATCCAGTTCCTAAGTATTTCCTCTTGCAATAAAATTAGCACTGCCTTCGACTTTTAGAATATTATATGTATAAGTTGGTGAAGTCTCGCAATGACTCAAGGGCTGAGTCACTGACCAAACGTGACCCCACGCTCGGCGACAATCTGCAAGCTTACGATGATGCACATGAGAAAATAGCCTTTTCCCAGACCTATCCCGTAAGTATCAACGTGGTTGGACTCCAAATTTCTACTCGTAAACTTCGTCCAAGGAGGTTTCGAAGGGATGTGAACCCCGGTGACGAAGAAAGCTCTCGAATAAAGAATATTATACACCCCCTCTCCTTTCACATTTCTGAGGGCAGCTTAGCGTGTATTCTAGGAGGCTCTGGATCCGGTAAAACAACTTTACTCAACAGACTTGCTGGTCGTCAGATTTCTAGATCATCACTCATAGAAAGCGGTACAGTCTAGTACAACGGACAACCTGATCTGTCCCAGATAAGAAATGCTTATGTGATCCAACAAGATATTTTGATCCCCAATCTTACCTGTTTCGAAACACTAATGTTTGCTGCTGAGCAGAAGCTACCTAAAGTTACATCCACTTCAGCACGGAAACAACTAGTGGACGACCTTATACTTGAATTGGGTCTCAAGGATTGTTGCGACATCTCGGTTGGTGATCGTGTTCATAAAGGACTTAGTGGGGGGGAGAAACGTCGACTAAGTGTAGGACTACAGCTGGTGTCTAATCCTGCTATTTTATTTCTAGATGAACCAACAACGGGTTTGGACAGTTACAATGCTTTTTTACATTGTGGGAGCTTGAAAAGACTCACCAAGAGATATAATAAAACCATTATATTGAGTATTCACCAACCACGATCTGACATTTTCAAGTTATTCGACCAGGTCTTTATTTTGACCAAAGGACATTTATGTTATGGTGCTGAATATACCAAGATATTTGATTACTTCTCACAAATTGGATTTCCTATACCAGAAGATGTGAACCCAGCGGATTATTTGATTGATATCACCAGTATTGATTCTCGTACAACAGACCTTGAAAAAACCTCTTCCAGGCGAGTGAGCTTCATTATCGATGAATGGCGTGCTTTGATGAATATGTCAGACTTTTCAGAGGTTAAGCTTTCCCTTCCAACTGGAAATCAGGGTTTTCAAAAAGTTGGGCGTGCGCCCTTCTTCAGAGAAGTTAAAATACTGATCAAACGAAACCTAATTTTGGAAAAGCGCGACCTTCAAGGATATCAGGCTTTACTTCTGGAGGCTATCCTTTTGGGTCTGATGACGGGCTGGCTTTACTTCAAGCCTGGTAGTGATTTAGTTGGGTTGAGATCTGTTCAAGCCTCTCTGTATACAGTTTCGTCCCTCCAGGCCTATCTGTTTTTGCTTTATGAGGCATACCGACTCTGTTCGCTGGATCTTCCAGTATTTGACAGGGAGCGCTCTGAAAATTGCACTTCAGTTTCTGCATTTTTGATTGCACGCAGAATATCCAAGCTACTAACTGAAGACATCGTGATACCTCTCCTTTAGTCATTATGCACATATTTTATGATCGGTTTGCGATCCGAATCGCCTACTTATTTCTTCCGCTATTTTGGCGCAAGTGTATTGTTCCACTTGAATTCCATGGCATTTGCTACACTCGCAGCTGCAATCACGAGAGATGTGGCTCTTGCAACGCTCATTTGCAACCTTAACTTCACCTTTCAAACTATGACAAATGGAATGTATGTGAATGCCAAAGAAATGCCCCTGTACGTGAGGTGGTGTAAGTACATTGCTTACCAATGGTATTCCTTTGGCCTCCTGATTTCTAACCAGTTCACTAACTTTCGAGGACGTTGTTTCCAAGAATATGCGAGTGATCCTAATGTAAATGACATTTGCCAGGCTTATTCGGGAGCTTACATCACACGAAGTTTAGGATTTTGGGAGAACTGGATTTCTGTACCATTTGGAGCCCTCGTTGGGTTTTTTGTTGCAACATTCGTTCTGGCTGGTATAATTTTAAAGTTCAAACCGGTTGACATAACTATGGTCAAAGATATCAAAACTACTGAGTCTCACGCTAGTAACAGCTTTTCATCATCGTTTCAAATCACATCCGAAGTCAAAGGTCTTGACATTCAAGTTGCCAATGTCAATTTATCAGTGAAGAATCTCGTAGGTCATAATTCCCCAAAGCAAATCCTGCACAATGTAACGTGCAATTTTGAGGCGTTACAACTAAACATCATTATGGGCCCCTCAGGTTCAGGAAAAACATCGTTGCTGAATCTTCTGAGTGGAAGACTTAGTTCTACGTTATTTACAAAATACCACTCATCAGGGAAACTTTTTCTAAATGATGTGGAAACAAATTTTGACACAATCAAACCTATCTGTTCCTACGTTGTTCAAGATGATACTCACCTGCTGTCTTCAATAGCGGTTTGAGAAACTTTACAATTTTCTGCCCGAATGCGACTATCCAATCAAGGATTGAGTACTTCGCAAATAAATAGTCATGTCGACCACTTAATATTACAAATGGGTTTGAGAGATTGTGCAGATATACTAGTCGGCAATGATCTCACCAAAGGGATATCAGGGGATGAGAAAAGGCGTCTTTCAATCGCCATTCAGTTATTATCATCTCCGAAACTTCTGATTTTAGATGAACCCACCTCTGGGCTTGATTCTTTTACTGCCGCATCAATTTTAAAATGTCTCGATTCTCTAACTAAAACTGGGACGACTGTTATAATGACCATTCATCAACCACGCACATTAATTGGTTTTGGAAGAATATTATTGCCAACAAAGGGTGGATATGTAGCCTTCAATGGCACGAGAGAACAGTTGATGCAACATTTTTCACAGATTGGCTACCCAGTGCCAAAATTCACAAACGCAGCAGACTTCATAATTGATATCATTTCCGCACAGACCACCAATGAAAACATAGAAAATGACTCAAGAAAACGGGTTGATGAGATAATTAAGATGTGGAATCCTCCTGACCCAATTGTGCCGCGAAAAGTCCTGCATTCTGTAGGTGAACTCAAGTTAGAGTTCCATGCTTTTGTGAAACAACCGGTTTCATTCCTAAAAGCATTTTATGTTATCACAGAAAGACAGTGGTTGGGACTTATCAGAGATAATAATATCATCACTGCTCGATGTACGCAGGTTGTGGGCATGGGTCTAATTTTAAGTCTTTTCTTTGCAAGACTAAAACATAATGGTACCAGTGTGCAAAATCGATTGGGGTTGATCCAGCAAACAGTTTCTGTTTATTTTACAGGAATGTTAAACAATATGGCAGCCTATCCAAAGGAAAGGAACTTTTTTTATGAGGAATATGCTGATGATTCAACAAATCTTTATTCATTCTTTCTCAGCTACACCTTCCTCGAAATCCCTTTTGAAATTATGAATGCATTGGTGTTTTCTGTCTTTTTGATATTTGTGGTCGGGTTTCAGTCAAACCCTGGACTATTCTTTGCCATGGTCTATACCACTGCGCTAGTGGTTAATGCGGGAGAATCAGTGGGACTCTCTTTTAATACTATATTCGACCGACCTGGCTTTGCTCTCAACGTTATTTCAATAATCTGTTCTGTGGGAGTAGCAATGGCGGGACTTCTCGCAATGACATTGGACAACTTTCTGTCGGCTTTAAATTATTTGTCCCCAGCACATTATTGTGTCATGAGTTTGAGCAATTTGGTGTTCACTAAGGATCTTAAATTATATTGCACGAAAAACGAACTAGTTGACAATGGACTCTGTTTGTTCACTACAGGGAATGATGTTTTGGAGGCTTACAATCTCAGGGTCAATTTGAAACTTTATTTGGCACTTATAGTTGTTATCACAATTCTCCACCGCCTTTTCCCTCTAGCACTACTGAGGCTCAAACTAATCAAATTTTCCATGATCTCGAAAAACTGGCCTACTCAAAGCTCGTCGTAGCTTTTGCGCATTGCTTTTGGGTTCCCAAAAACTTCATGTCTTAATGATCGAAAATATTCTAGTCTTGGGTCGTTGTTCTCTTTCATGACTTCCATTTGTTTAATTATCCAGTCTAAAAAGTCTGATTTAGCTTTGAACAACTGTTTATTCTGGAGTTTTAGCGACGTCAATATCTCCAGCAACTTCATCGTCTCAGAATCCAGTTCGGTTTGCTCAGCCAGTGTGTCTTGAATATTTGAAGCAAACCTTTTATCCATTGCTGAATCTTCTGAAGAATATCCTATATCAGTGAAAATGTTAAGGATGCGTTCTTTTGCACCCTGGTCTGATAATTTTGTGTATAAAATCAAGAGCCTCTTCTTAATGCCAATTAAATGATCTTTAAAATGTTCAGCGTGAATCAAAGAGCTTAGAAGTCCTAACCTTCTCCTAACCAACTTTTCGTCCTTGGTGAAAGTACTTAATCGATTCAAAAAGTCCAAGGGTTCTGTAAAATATATGCTAAATCTTTCCTGGGCTTGCTTGTTATTCCTCAGGGAAGTGGATATGATTACCGTCGCCAGCTCTTCGATCTGAACAATTTGATCTCTTGGAATTTGGTCGCTGAATCTCTCATCATAAAGGCCAGTCAGTGTAATCAAAGATTGCATGTGTGCAATAATATCAGTACCATATTCTAAGTCCGAGCAAGAATCACATAAAAGCTCCAAATTGGTTATTAGTTCGCCGACATCCTCCACCGTCTCGTTGAGGAAGTTGTCTACGTACTTCAAAGCCAAGGAAACTCCCTGATTCGATGAAAGTACTTCAACTTTGGCAGGTAAAATCATTGCGTGATCTTGACTTGAGTCTGAGGGGTCAGGAAGTTTAGCTTCTCGTTCCAATGTGTCGATATTGAGTCGTATATCGAGGCCACCAGGAAGAATTTGACCCTCTTTAACTTCTTTCCAATACTCAGAAGGCTCAAATAGTTGTGGGTAGCAATTCAAAGGGTTCAAATCGTTGCAAATGATCTCAGCCAAGGATCTTGCAAGTAGCAATAAAATAAGAAGCATAGAATTTCTTAGATTTATTTTATGCTGTGGATCATTAGTTAAAATCAATAGCTATATAATTAATATAAAATATAATAAAGTATTATTCACAGAGATCTGGGCATCACATGGAGAAGGAATGCCATATTGTGGTGTCAATCGAATTCATGAAATCGTCAAAGTTCAAATCTTCATTGAACAATGACGATTGACCAATGGAGTTGACATTTGAAGGATTAGCTTCTGATTGATCTGCCTTGTAATATTGGCTGAATTCGGAGATCAGGGAATTAGATTCCATATACGGAGGAAACCTGCTACTGAGCATCTTTCCAACCCATGATTCGTCTGTCTTTTCACGGCTTGGGAAATGAAGCTCGGAGTCCGGAGACACATTCGAATTAGAGCTATTGCTATCAGAATTCCTGTCACTCTGTAGCAGCCGCTCAAGTTCTTTATAATCTTCCAAAGAAAATTGTAGCATAATATTCGTATCAAATTGTTGCAGAATCGAGATTGATCCCTTTCCAGGTTTGAATAGATCCTGTGCAATTTTGGGCAACACGTTGGTATGGGCAAATGTATGGATCTTACAAAAGAACCATGCGCTGAAATTCGTCGACGAAAGCTTTCCATGCATCTGCAGACCCTTACAGATTAATCCATTCGTGTTTTCAGAAATCTTGCGCAAAATGATATCCATCTCAGGGCTCAATTGACCCTCAACGTGCATCGCATAATGAACGTGATTGATTCGGAGCAACAGTGTTAAAAGTTGACATCGTGTTCTTCCAACAGCCTGAACAATAGATGGAAGCACAATATTCTCATATCCATTACCAAATACTTCTGGCAAAGACGCTAGCAATTGTGTCCCTTTCTCCACCACCGAAACTCCTGCTCTCAAACATCTCTTCAAAAAGTTCAACGCCATCTCTGGTTGCTTTTTCTGCTCATAGTGCAAGAAAAGATGAAAGTACATGAACGCGATGATTGTCTTCGCTTCAAAGAAGAGATTTGAGTTGTTCACTGTTTCGATTCGAGAGAACTTGTCAACCAAGTCCATCGACCTTGGTCTGAAGAAATGATCAACATCGCCAATGATCTGGTGCTGGAAATTATCAATTTCCTCTGTGATACCAATTACTTCAGCGGTGAGTATAGGGGTCACTATAGAGTGAACCTTTTTCAACAGTCTTCCGAACAGTTTTATGAACTGGAGACGCTGATGAATCAAATATACAGATGCTCTTTCTCCTTCAAGATCGTGGTTATTGGCATTCAGGGCACCTAGAAAAGTTGGAGGTTTTGTGGAAA
This sequence comes from Ogataea nakhonphanomensis, assembly GCA_030564965.1. Taxonomy (NCBI): domain Eukaryota; kingdom Fungi; phylum Ascomycota; class Pichiomycetes; order Pichiales; family Pichiaceae; genus Ogataea; species Ogataea nakhonphanomensis. The sequence goes on from JAJMAN010000022.1 coordinate 133,751, forward strand.
ACTCAGCAATTCTTGGTGCGTAGTTTTCGCTTTGAAAAGACCAACCTGCATCAACCCAATTGATTCCAAACCAAATTTTTCGCCAAATGTTGACCTCCTTGCTGTTCAAACTTCGGTTATCATCTAGCGTTTCAGGATCCCGATTAAGACCAACCAACTCCGATACACGCGTTAATGACCCCACATAAAGTTCAGCTTCCATAAGTTCGCCTTCTTCAGGTGCATTCTTGAATGCTATTCTAGAGTATAGAAGATTTTGAACAGCAACCAAGGAGGGTATAGTCAACATATTACTCCAATTGCCACAACAAACAGCAGCAACCAAAATCTGTTCATGCAGCGGATGGTCCACCAAGTACTTCAGATCCGGGTGTAACAATGTCTCAGGGAGGGGTGCCATATTGACATCAAATAAAGTTAGCTGTCCCAAATAGAGAAGATAAAATAGTAAAGATATAGTTGCCAGTTTTGTTCGATGAATGCCAATAATATCAATCTGTTTTTCATTATGCGTGCGGACTCCAATCACCTCTTCCAGTGCCGTTGTAAAATCATCTTGGTCCACAAACGGGTAAAATGGATGCCAAAATTCAAAAAATCGGTCTAATAGCAACCAGGTACTTTTTTGTGAAGGCATCAAAGCTTGTAGAAAATCTCCAAGTCTACCATTAATACCTTCCTTCTCCATCTCGGCTTTCCTGGATGAAATAATCGTGCTTTTGCTCAAAGTCCATGGTAATTGAAGCATCACCTTCTGTCTGAATATATTGTTCGACAATAGGTTCTGTACCGTCGAATCCCAAGGTGTAGGATAGTTAATGGACTCCATTTTGTGCTTGAAACTATTCTTAGCTCCTTCAACTTTGTAATATCTTTGAAACGAAGAACTGATAGGGTCTTTTTTTATCAAGGCTGGCGGGGAGAAAAGCTCGCTGGCATAGGACAGTCGCTTTTCCGAATCAAACGAGAAGTCACGATTTAGAAAGGAAATCGTATCTGCAGTGAACTCCGTGGCGTTTTCAATACTGGAACTAGGTCGTTTAGGAAGTCGGCCCTCTAAAGCCGCGATCTGCTTCTTGATAACTTCAACTTCATTTATCAGATTTTTGGAGTCACAATTTCCATTTGGCAAGCAAAACTCGGGTCCCAGATCCTTTCCTTCGGACTTGTAAGGTATGGTTATGGATTGAGTCTCAATTTCTGTGTAGACACACTCATTTGCTAATCCTCGCTTTACACAAACCTTAACATATTAGTCATTAATAAACTTTTTTTACTTACCAAACATGAGGGTCTTGTACGATCACATTTAACTTTACGCCTTCGGCAGCTGAGGCAAGCAGCCGTAGGTCGCTGGCGCCGACGCGAGGGCTTCAATGAGTCCATAAAGTTTCTTCTTGGAACAAATTATTAATAAGCGAGCACAGCCGTGTATTCAACTTTACAAATCAATAAGATTTACAGGTTCTGCTTTAGCTTCCGATCTTGGCGAGGCCATGGCTGGGATTTGAACAAACTGGTCGGGAACTTCAGCGTACGATAATTCGGGCGAAGACCGTTCTGGAATCACTGCCGCCTCAGGGTAGAGCTGAGATGGGTGAGAGGACACAAATGGTTGAGGAGCGAAATCTGTCCTTTGAAACGAAGACTGAAGCATCGTATTCGATCCTGAATTCTGAGTGAGCAGGTTCTGTGTGCCAGATAGTTGAGAGCTCTGCTGATGAATCAAAGGTGAAGGTGAGTGAATAGAGTTAGGTGAGAACGACTTGTAAATCGATTGAGATTGAGCCAGACGTAGCTGAAGGATTTCGTCATAAAGCTGTGATATGGCAAAAGTCTTGGAATACAGGTTTTGAAACCCATCCATCCTATGAATTTCCTTCTGCAACTGAAAGTCGATTTTTGGTTTAATTTGTCCAATACTCAAAAATATATTTCGTAGAGCCTCGTCTTTGTTGGCCTCCTGTTTTTTTTCCGGGGTACTATTCATATAGTTCTGCAGAAGCTGAGCAAAAAGAACAATGTTTTGATTTTCGATACCTGAAATGGCATTTAAATCAACAGTTTGAACTGAGGGAACATGCAAACTTGGGGAAACAGATGGAATATTAGTGGATGGTTCAGGGGCGTGCAACTCCATAGCAGAATACGCTGCTGTTAAATTTTGGCTTTCTGGCAACAAATTAGAATAAAGACCACCTGAAATGAACTCATTGGATTTCTTTACTACTTCGGGTTGTTTGGACGAGCCCTGGCGTTCAAAATCAGCAAGACTAGCGGCAATTGCAGCTTTCATGTCCTCATCATCTGTATCCTCTGGAAGAGACTGAGGAGGTGCCTTATTGCTCACAACATCGTTGTTCGGAACACCTGACTCTCTTAGAGACAGTTCTATTGCTCGTTTCAAATCTTCATCGTTATCAACAGACTGAGAGCTGGGATTATTTGTCGAAGACTTTTTCTTTGAACTTTTGGCTTTCCCTTTGTGTTCCTGATAACAAGTGTCGCAGACACGAACTGGTATGGTGATTCCTAGTTCTGGAAGCTCACACGTATTGGAAGAATGAGTCCCGCAAAATACTCCTCCACATGAGCGGCAATGGTGTTTTCTATTTATAAAAGTGAACAATGTGGAGCACAACATACAGGCATCAGAATCCTCCCATTCGGGGGCCACCTTAGATTCGATTAATGTAGTATCAATTGCATCTGTTATTGAAGGAAACTGAAATCCATCTTTCTGTAGCTTGTTGTACACCAGATTGACATAGTTCAACTTAGGATTGGTACTAAACATTATAGACCATGACTGAATCAGTTGCAGCAGATATTCTTTGACAGTATGATTCAGATTTGTATCATGTAAGGTCGAGGAGATCGGGTCTATAAATTCTTTAGAAGAAATGTCAGATAAGAAATGCTCACCTCCATTCTTGATACAGAAATCGATCAACTTCAAAGATGACTTTTGCATATTTGGATTTTTATTGCTCATAAACCGTTTCTTGAGCGCACGCATCGCGTCCTTCGAGGACACCTGCTTCGAACGAATAAGATCGCTGATTTCCAATGCTCCAGCTAAGTCGATTTCCCCATTAGGGATAGATTCAGAGGCAACCTGGCTTATCTTTTCATCAATAGAAATATTGTTACCGTTTCGTCCAAACCACGACATATTGGGGTTCTCAATCTACTTGAATGCTTATTAATGTTAACCTGATGTCAGTTTGAAGCTATGAACCTTATCAACTTTTCATTAACAGTCTATCTTTTCGGTGTGGCAAATTAAATAAAGCTAACTCTATCTTTATTATTAAAAACTATTTCGGCGCGCCGATCGGCGCAGGGTTTACAGGAGCGCCTTCTAGGTACTTGTAACAGAAATCGCAGGACTCAACATATTGTGATCGACAAAGCTGCTCCTACTTTGCTGTGGCTTTAAAGTATTGTTCGACTGGTGAGCTAAACCGTCTTCAATCGAGAGTCTTATGATTTGGTTCCAATCACTGGTGATGACAAAATAACTTTGGCAAATCGAAACGAATAGTAACGCAATGACCATACCAATCCAAAGTCCAAATAGCTCCATCCCAAACTTGAATGCCAGTAGAAAGGCTATTGGAAGCGCTAGACAGTAGTAGCTGAACAAATTTAACCAGCCACCAATATATTGTCTTCCTTGCCCTCTTAGAATGCCTGCCGTAACACACGAAATAACATCATTCACTTGATAGACAGATCCAATGATCAAAACCTTTCCGGCAAGATTGATGACTTCTGGGTCGGTAGAAAAGAGCTTCGCAACACTGTATCTGAAAGTAGCCAACACTGCACCATTAAAAGTACCAAAAAGAGCTGCAAGACAGAATGCTGCATTGGTAACTTTCTTGGCAGCATCCTTAGATGCTGATCCAATGAACCAAGCAGTTCTTGTAGAGGCAGCCACTGAAATGGCAAACGGGATTTGGTAAATTGTCACACATGTGGTGGAGACAATCGATTGTGCTGCAAGAGAGGCGGTTCCAAATCGAGAGGACGCAACAGAAAGAATTTCGAATGCAAGCCATTCAGCCTCAATCATCAAAACGCTAGGAGCTGCAAGTTCGATGGCTCTCTTCCAATTCTTGAAAACATCCATGGAAAGACGGCAAAAGCATTTACGCCCTTGGATGAAGTATGCATAAAATAAAAGCATCAAAGCCATACACCAATTGGTTATCACCACTGCTGTTGGAGCACCAATGAAACCCATTCCAAAAGTTTTACCTCTGACTAAAGAATAATTTAAAATGAGGTTCATGGGAGCGCATATTATCAAGACATACGTCGAAGCTTGAAAGGTTCCTTGGGCCTGCAAAAATTGTTTCAGAACCTCAAAGGTCATGAATCCTGGAACACCATAAATCAGTCGTCTTAGGTAAATAGTAGCTAATTGACAGAGCTCATCGTCTAATACAATGGAACGAAGCAGGGGGTAGGAACCCCAATACCAAAAGATGAAAATAGGAATATACATGACACAAAGCATCATGTAACATCTCAGAGCATTCATTCCTACAGCTTCGTAATCCTTGCGACCATAAGCTTGCGGACAAAGAGTAGAAAGTGAAGACGCTATTCCCTGGATTATCCCGTAGGACGAAATGTTTGCAAGAAGATTGGATAGTGAGACAGCAGCCAATTCCTGTGACCCTAGACTTCCAGCACTAAAAACAGAGGCAACTGTCAACGAGTATTGTAGCAAGAATGTAGCTATCAATGGTATTGACGTTTTGAGTAGCAATATGGTCTCATTCTTTAAAGTAGTTTGAATTTCGTGGATTACGCTATTGTCATCACTTTTGACAGGAACCAAACCCAGAGAACTAAATTTAGAGGATAACAATGAAGCTCGTCGATTTTGGATATAAGACTGTTGCAAAGATCCATAATCGCGCTCGATCTCGCCATTCAAAAACGAAACATTTTCATTATCGTTAATGGAAGATAACGATCCGCTTCTCTTCATCCAGGAAACAGGACTCCCCATTTGGGTAACCGAGCCCCTTCTGGCACCAGCATTAGGGACATTGGATAGTGTACTGTTGTTGAGAACTTCTCCAAACGAAATTGACATGCTGAAGAAACAATTACAAACTGTGTTATTTTACCTGCTTATCAAGATGCATCAATTTTTGAATCGAAAAAGTATGTCATTCCGAGCATTTGCTGAGGTAACAATTTACTTAGCAGGCATTTCAAGTCACACTTTCAGATGTGTCTCTTTAGATTTCATATTATGACTAACTCTTGCTCGCATGAGATTCAATCAAAGACTTTTCTTCCCACTCAATAGCAGGTTTGTTATCCTCCGAACTAGCTGACGAAAGTGTGAGGGGTTCTAATCTAATGTCAGCCAGCAATGATGCGATAGGTTCAGTAGTTTTATCGGTTCTTGGTGCTCGCTCTTTGCGCCTGAAGAACTCTCCAATACTCAAACGTCTCATACTGGTGGATGTCTCATTCTCTGATGAAAGTGTTGTCAAAGTAGAAAACTCACCGTAGCCATTTTCTACATCGCTCGGGTCTTGAGACTCAACAAGTTGCAGTACCCTGCTGAGTTCGGCGCTGGGATCATCCTCGAATGTTGACAAGGATGAGTGTTCATTATATTTAGTAGGCTTAATGCCAAAAATTCCACCATGAAACCATGAGCCTCGACGCTGTTTCTTGAGATTTTTTCTTTTTTGCTTCAAAGCCTTGATCTTGAGGTCGATTTCGGCAACATCATTCTCGTCTTCCAGATGCTTGGTGGGTAGCTCAATATGATTGGGTATCTCCAAGTTCAAAATTTTGGAGCCTCCAAGAACATAAGTGAGACTGCTTAAAGAATTGAGAGGAACTTCCTCTGGCTTCGTTTGCGTCAAAGGTTCAAAAGCTACATTCGTTGTACTCTGTGGTTCCAGGATTGGAGTTTTTGCTGAACTGCATGCTCTATCCAGTGTATGGTTTGAATCTTCAGGAGTATCATGATCTGGTTCAAAGCATAAAGTTTCCAAGGTGGGGGATGGATGGTCAGGATCATTTTGATTGTTATGGGTATTCAAAAACAAGTCGTGGCTTAGTAACCGCGAGTGAACAGGAGATCCTCGATAATCTCGAGCTCGATTCCCCGAGCCAATATGTGTGGATTGAGCTTTCTTGATACTATTGAGTGAATTACTTCTCACGGAAACTTCATCTCGAAAAGAAACGGTTTTTTTCTCGGTACCTTCTTCATCAACTCTGTTGCTTTTCATTATTGATTTCAAAGTAAATTCATTGGACCCAATCTGATCCTTTTCCTCATGACTTGATTGTTCCTTATCTTTTTGTGCTAACAAAAATGGATCCTCACTAATTTCTGGAAGGTGTAACGCTGAATCACTATTCAGCTCAAGGTTCCCCCAGACGTTGAGAAGTTTGGATTTTGGAGTTTCGCTTTTGCTTAGACGTAAACTTCCACTTCGTTTTTTCCTACGCCTTGAGATTGTGGAAATACTGTTCGAAATAGAAATATTGTCTGTCTGATCTGTGTCAATTAATATCGTAGACATCATAAGGGGTACTTTTTTAAAACATCTATGGCTCCTCAAATTTACTTGGCGCGAAAATAGGGCAAAGGTCGATCGACCTCTAAAGCTAGTCTGGTTGGCGGATGTGGCTTTTTTCTAGGTCTGTCATTAGTGCTGTTTGATTCAAGGATTTACGTTTCTTTACTCTAGATGACATGAGAGCCAGTAGTCAGAATTCGAACATGTGCTGAGCATCTTGTACATGGTGCTTTATTTCTACTTTGCCGTTCCGTCTTATCTGCGTAATTTTTGTTCTTCTTTATTCTTTGCTTCAGGCCGGGTAACTTTCATAAAGTCAAGCTGAAGTGTGTCTATTAACTGTCCTTTCTATATCATGGTCCCGATATGAGAAACATGGGCTTCAACTTCATTAACAAGCTACAATTGTACTAGATATAGTGAACTGAGTGAACAATTGACCCACCAAGGTGTCAAACAGGTGCGTAATTTTTGGCACGCAGGGCACTCAACTTTGGTTTTGCAAAAAAAATTTTTTTCACTATATAAAGACAAGAGATTCCCACTTAATAATTTTTCTGATCTTTTAATTAGTACATTCGCAATGGGAAAAGAAAAGACTCACGTTAACGTCGTTGTTATTGGTCACGTCGACTCTGGTAAATCTACCACTACCGGTCACTTGATTTACAAGTGTGGTGGTATCGACAAGAGAACCATCGAAAAGTTTGAAAAGGAAGCTGCTGAACTTGGAAAGGGTTCTTTCAAGTACGCTTGGGTTTTGGACAAGTTGAAGGCTGAGAGAGAAAGAGGTATCACTATTGATATCGCTTTGTGGAAGTTCGAGACTCCAAAGT
>JAJMAN010000023.1:0-133610 GCA_030564965.1 Ogataea nakhonphanomensis
AAGAAGCGTTTGCAAAAGATGTCAGCGACTCCAGCTTGCGGGGAAAACCAGCTCCGTACGCATAGATAACTCGTCAAAATTACAGTCTCCCAAAAACGACGTTCTCGCAGTCTCGTGCGTGTGCGGAACTTCCAAAAGATACCCAATAGGGGCGAATCGCGACTACGTGCTGTTCAGCGATAAGCAGCACGAGCAATCCCACGTCAAATAGCAGCATGTCATCAGTAATATACATTATTAGCATAATCCTATACTTAGTAGAACTCGTCCATCATAAACGAGGTCAAATATCCGCGACTACCTAATTGTTTCTCCTCGACTTTGTGTCTTTCCACGATCTCCCTCTGCTTGGCCTTCCATTCGCCAAAGGCGGCCCCGTAGTCAATACGAGTCAGCTTTTCTAGAGGCTCGTCTTCCTTGTCGATGTCCAATTCGCCCAACATAACAACATTTTCTCCTCTCACCAGAAAGATCTGGGGCTCGACAGACTCTCCGTAGCGATCGCCGTCCAAATAAATGCGCTCGACACCGTCATGGATCACCAAGTTGGCAAACTGGTCAAACGTTCTTAGAACTCCAATAATGCTGCGACCGTCTCTCAGAAGAACAAACACTTTTCGGTCAACAGACCCAATAATAGCAGCAGTGGTGGTGAATGAGTACGACTGCAAATACAGGTCCTCCAAATTGGACTCCGACCGACTCGACCCGCTCGACATGTTAATTTTTAATTAGTTTTTTCATACGCCTTTTTACATAAGCACTACCTAAGTGACAAGAACAAGTCAAAGAAACTCTCTGGCCTTGCGTCTGTATTCGTTGCAATCTCTCAGCCACTGTCTGTAGTCTTTGAGAGAACCGATCTTTTCGCCGTAGTAATCAGGAACAGGGTTGTTCATGCTCTGTCTGGAAGCGTCCACTCTGCGCTTGATGATGTGTTTCAGGAAGAGCTTCTGCTTGATGCGGAAACTGGCCATCAAGCTACGGTTTTTCAGTGCGAACAGCGGGTCGCCAATCAAACTAGGGCCCACCAAAAATCCAAAAAGCCCCATCGCAAGAATACCTCCAATATGAACAGTGAATGTGTCTAAACCAAAGATGGTCTCGGTTGGGTCGATCTCGATCTGAGAGACGTAGGCCCACGAAGCCACAACAGCCAGGAAACCCGAAATACCGGATCCCAAAAGAGAAATACGATGCTGCTCCTTACGCAGAGTTAAAAACTGCTCCCATGTCATTTTCTTTGCGAGTTCCATCTCCGCTGCAGTCAGCTGGCCCTTGATGGCACCAGAAACAGCAGTAGCAGGTTTGGTGGACTGCAAGCGCACCATGGAACGGGTCACGCCAGAAACGCAAGCAATCCCGCTGGAAAACAGACCTATGCGGCCCCGAGAACATATCTGTGAGAAAAACATGTTAAATATCGTACACTTTTTCGCTAACTTGTTTAATTTCCAAATATTTCTATATAATTATATAAACTCGATTATTTTTGAAACTAGCAAATTCAGTCTTCAACAGGCTCAAGCAAATCAGGCAGCTTTTCCATAGAGAGCCCTTCGTAGATGATCTGGTATGTAGCCTTGAACAGAGGGAATTCGTCCACCTTGTTCTTGTTCGATAGAAGCTCGTAAACCTCTCTGGTGGTGTGCAGACCTTGGCACGATTGTCCGTTCAAAAGCACCTTCTCGGCCTCCAAGGCGCTCACCTTGTGCTCGGCCATGTATTTTCCCACGCGCACGTTTCTTCCACCTGCACAGGTGGTGATAATATCGGCCACTCCGGCACTCTCGTGGGTGAAAGTGGTGGACTCACAGGACTCGAAAAACATGTGTGCAAACTTGATGATTTCCACCAGTCCAATACGCATCACAGCCGACTTGGCATTGTCTCCCCATCCCATTCCTTCGACGAATCCAGCAGCCATGGCAACAACGTTCTTCAAAGCTCCACTTAAAGACACACCGGCCACGTCGTCCACGACTCTGACGTGGAAGTACGGACGGTGGAACAGTTTCTTGATCACGCTTTGGTCGACGTCCTTACCCTCTCCACGGTAGTCCTCAGGAACCTTGTAAGCAACTGTAGTCTCAGACCACTTCTGCTTAGCAACCTCAGGAGCAAGGTTGGCACCGGAGAGAGCACCACAGTAGATTCCCAACTCCTCAGTGATGTAGCTGGAAAGCAGCTTACATCCGTCTTTGTTCACCTCAAGGCCCTTGAGACAAGAGATAGCGCGGGCATTCTTTTCCACCTTACCCTTCAATTGCGCAAGGACTTTTGGCAAAAATTGATGTGGGATGTTGAAGATGATGATGTCTGCATCTGAGCAGGCCTCCGCGACGTCTGGAACGGCGACAATATTGTCTGGAAGCGTAATTCCAGGCAGATACTTGACGTTCTCGTGATCGGTGTTGATGATCTCTGTTAGTTTGCGACCCTCCACCTGCTCTTCAAACACCCACATCTTCACGATCTGGTGGAACTCGGCAGGCAGCTCTTTGGCATTCTCGGCCACGACCTTGGCGATGGTAGATCCCCAGTTTCCAGAACCAACAACAGTTATACGGAATGGCTTTGAATCTGGGTTTTTCTTTTGACGTTTCGAAGTCAATTGGTTGTTCACGTTATCAAGTCTTTCCATAGCGGTCATTGTGATATCTAATCCTAGTAATTTGCTGAGGATCAATTAGAAGGCAAATGTCTGGTATATAAAGGAAATATCAGAATTATATTCAACAAAAGAAATGAGGAGTACGAAAAAAAATAGTGTACAAAGAAACGAGGATGACGTTTTTGTGCATATGGAGGTTCATAGTAAAAAGAACCGCTATAGTTGATAATAATAGTGAACAAGGGTGATGCTCCGTAGAGAGATTTGAGAGGGACAAGAGTGTCCCACATTACCCTTTTTGTGGCATTCTGCCTCTGTGGACAGTCTGGACACATGTAGCTGCGGCCCAACCTGGGCGAAGACGTAATGCGAGCCTCGAAACAGGCCAAGTGGGAAATGTGCCACTTGGCGAGCCCTACTCGGCGCTGAAAGCATAACTTTTGCGAGAGACCACAACAACCTGTTGACGTCATAACCGGATATCTTGGCCTGGGAATTTCTGCAACTCCGAAAATACGCCTTGGTCCCAACAAGGTGTCCGGCATCTGTGTATCTTTAGTTTTTCCGAGTCTTACGCAATCCCGATGCTTAGACATCGGCCTTAGTGTACGCATAACCGTTCCTCCTATGGTAGTTGTCTTCTGCTATTTGGGGGTTGCTATGTATCACCAGGGACTTCGCTTGGATCAGCGCCAGCGCACACTAGTTACGAGACTGTGTTTTGACCTGCAACTTTGCATTCAGACCACCCTACTGTAATCGCATGGCTTACTGTGCGGAATGACCGGAAACTGACGGCCCAGCTCCGCTCAGCTCCGCCACGGCCCAGCCCCACTTCGACATCCCACAACCCCTGCGTCTTAGTAGTCAAACAGGCACCAACAGGTGGCTCCAGAACCGGTGCAGTGGCCCTCGTCTGGAAGCCCAGCTTATCTTATCGATGGCGGGTTGAGGTGTTCCTGAAAATTTTGAGAGTAAAATTTACTTTTGAAAAAAATATATACTTGGATCGAAACTAAATGCCTTCCAGAAACTCTATCAATAAGCCGAAGGATAACATTCTGAGGAGACAGAAAAGTCGCTCGCTAGGACACAAGAGGTCGGGAGGCCGCAAAAGTGAGAGAATAGACGCTCCTAAGTCAAAATCTCTTGCTCTGTACACAGGAGCCTCTGGTGCCTCATCTGGAGTGACCACCACCACGCTATCAAAGAAAAAAAGCAAGAAGATCGAAAGAAACAAGAAGTATGCCAAGGCCCGTAATTTAGATACATCACAACTACTGGTGGATGCACAGGCCAAACAGGAACAAATGGAAATAGACGAGACCCCAGAACCGGTCCAGGAAACCGTGCGAAGCGCGCTGTGGGCTGTGATCGAGGACGCCGCCTCCAACGGATTCAGCTACGACGTTTCTGGAGAAGGAACCACCCTTGGCGGGCCACTTGTTGGGTAAATATACTGTATATGCTACGACAATTTTTCGAGTACACCTCTGGCACCGAGTTCTTTGGAAACGTAGTCTCTCAGGAGCTGGATCACCTCTTCTGGTTTCTCTGCCTTAAAAACAGACGTTCCCGCAACAATGACGTTGGCACCGGCTTTGGCTGCGGCAGGGATGGTTTTTGGGCCCAGGCCTCCATCCACCTGGATGTTGAGGTGGGGGAACTTGGCACGCAGGTCCTCCACCTTGGGCATCATGCTCTCCATGAACGACTGGCCGCCAAATCCTGGTTCCACCGTCATCACCAGCGCCATATCCAGGTGTTCTGCCAGCGGGAACAGCACGTCCACCGGGGTTCCTGGTTTCACCGCACACGCAGCCTTCATACCGTGCTTTTTGATCAGCTTGACCAGCTCGAGCGGTTTTTCAGTTGCCTCGTAGTGGAACGTGTATTGGTCGCCGCCAGCCTCCGCAATCTCTGGAACCCACTGCTCAGGGTTGGCCACCATCATGTGGCAGTCGAAGAAAAACTTGCCTGGCTGGGACTCGTCTCTTGGAACAGCCTTTCTGAGACTGGAGATAATAGGCGGACCCATGGTGAGGTTAGGCACAAAGTGGCCGTCCATCACATCCAGATGGACCCAGTCAGCCTTGCACTCAAACATGCGGTGACATTCGCACCCCAGCTGGGAAAAGTCACCTGCCAAAACAGACGGAGCAATAATAGGTTTCACCATACTGAAAATCAAAATGAAATATTATTTTGGAGATTACATGTCCGCACTTGGCCTGAAAAAGAGCTGCACAGCCTTGAAGCGGAAAAGATGTGTTCATGGATGAGATATAGGCTACAGGTCCTGTTCTTCCAGGGTCTTGAAAACCATTGGCTTGGTGGATTCCGGGAACTTGATACCCCTCTCCAGCAGCCGCGCAAAAATGTCGGCAAAGTCAGACATGCATTTCTGCTCGTCCTTGGCGTACAGCTCCACGTACTTTCTAAACTTGGAGTCCTGTTTCAGCACCATGTCGGTAGGAAGCATCATCAGCGACTTGGTGCTGGCGTCTGTGTACTGCTTTTTGCCATCCCAGTCTCTGATTTTCCAGTCCTCGCTGAGCAGCAGCTTGAAAAAGTCGTTGGTCACCATAGTCGGGGAGAAAGTCCATGGCCCGTCGAAGCCAGAGGCGTTGGGGTGGCATCTGCCCAGCGCATGTCCCACACCGATCAGACACACCATCTCCTGGTCAGTAAATCCGAGCCGGTTGCTGAAAACAGATCTGACGTACTCGCCTGTTTCCTGCGATGCATCTGGTAGACGATGATATGGAGGAACAGAATCCAGGCCCAGATCCTGACGGCCTGGCCTCCACTTGATCTTCGGGCCGCTCAGCTCCTGGATGGCGCAAACTCCGCCCAGGGTCCAGAGGTCACCGTACGACAATTCCGGGTACTTGCTCTTCAATGGCTCCAGGAAATCCTGCGCTGTTTTCAGCCCTGCGTTCTCTGGATCATTCTGTTCCTGCTGGAATCTCATGGTTCCTGCGTACGAGCCACCCTTGTTTTTGGAGCTATCGTGCTGGTCGTAGGTTCCTGAACAATGCCAAGCCAATCTGACCAGAATCGGGCCGTAGGATCCGTCATCGTAGTCGTCTTGCTCTCTAAGACGGTTGGCAATGTCATTGTATATTTTTTGGTACTGTTCAAAAGAGCTCACCGTAGCTGCGGCATCACGAACGTTAGTCGCATACAGAGCAGATGCCTGTGGAGAACTTGTAGACTTTTTGGCAGAGACTGGGGCCTTGTACTGCGAATAGGCATACACACCCACACCAGCTGCAGAAATTGCAATCAATGGCTTGTAGCCAAACCTTGAGAATGATTTAGAAAACGAAGACATAGAGAACACTGAGGCCCCGCACAGCAATATATATATTTTGGCAAGACACAGAAATTAATCAGCAGAATAACCGAGGCTAGAGTGTGCGTCATGTCACTTAGGTAATTTAGGCCAATAACCTAGACGCAAAATATAAGCTACATACACCTTACACCAGACACTACGAAAAACTACTTGCGTAATCGTAAATGGCCGTCTTTTGCAGCCTGTAACGATTCGCAGCGCTGAGGAGCACCCGGCACCCTCAGCACAAAATTTCCCGAAAATGACATCAAACTATAAACTTAAGCCTCCACAACGTGGCCTCTTTCCGAAACATAGATACCGTCCAAGAATTTTCTGATATCTTTATTTCTGACTCTGCACACCTGCTGGATATCTGCGCAGGTCTGCGAAACGTTTTCGAGCGAGTTTCCCTCAACAATGAGCTCGTCTTTCTGGGCGGTGGAGATGACTGCTTTGCAGCCCTCCCACACCTTGATTTTTCTGAGTCTCTTTTCTCCCAGGAAGTTTCTAATCTCCACGTATTCCTGGCTCTCCTCGCTGACAACGTTGACGTTGATCGGGAAGTGCGCGTACACAAATCTCATCTTGTATCTAAAACCAACCGTGACACCTTTCACCATGTTGGCAATGATCGACTTCACAGTTCTCAACGTGGCAACGTGCTTTCTGTCACCGTTGTGGACTGTGATTTTGATTTGCGAGTTGGACAACTTGGTGAAAGTGACGTCGATGTGACGCAGGTCCTTTTTCAGCTCACCGCGCGGTCCTTTAACGACCACATTACGGGATTTGATCTGCACTTGGACGTCTTGCGGGAGTTCAAGAGTTTCGGAGGATTGGATGTACTTCATTGCGAGTGGAAATAATAAAAATAATTAACTAACTGAAAAATTTTTCACCCGAGTTTGTTTCTCACTTGCACTGGTTACCCTCCTTTTTTGTGAAAAATAACTTTTTTGAGTATCGTCCTAGCCAACGATGCAATCTTTCCGGGAGTGTGTTAGATTGTTTCATACCACGCGCCTTGCGCCAGCGATAAGCAAGCAGCTGCGCAAGGAGCTCGCATCGCGGAAGAAAAAACAGAACCTTGTTTTGCAAGCAACCAAGGTTCTCAACAAAGAGAAAGTGGATCCTGTTCTGGGACGACCAAACAACCCGTTCATCCAGCGACTCGAATTGGAAGTCCAGGAGCCAACTGTTCTGGCCAAAGGATACAACCTCAATGAGGTGGACAAGCTACTTTTCGGAGCCAAAGAGGCGCGAATTCTCAAGTCTGTCTCTGCAATGGGATACGACGAAAAAACTGTTCAACAAATCGAAAAGGAGGAGGACGAGAAGAGACAGATTCTTTTGCGAATACTCAGCATGAGAAACGCAAACAGACAGGAGGAACTCAAGCAGGTGCTCAAGATGGCTGTGGCCGAGTTTGCCAGATTTGAGGGCGATACGGGATCTCCTGAGGTCCAGGCCGCTTCTATGACAGTCAAACTGTACCACCTCATGGAACACATAAAAAAGAATCCTCAGGATGTGGTGCATGTTCGCGATGCGCGGATGATGACCCAAAAAAGACAAAAGATACTTCGGTATTTGAAGGTGAACAATCCCGAGAGATACTACTGGACGATCGAGAAGCTGGGTCTCACGGACGATGTGGTCCACATGGAATTCAATTTCGACAAGAAATACATGCAAGACTTTGAGATTTGGCCTGGAAGACAGCTTGTTCGTCCGGGCAAGCGCGAGATCAGAGAGAAGTTGAGACTGAAGAGACTTTTGACTGAGGAGAGACTCTCGGAGCTGCAGAAGAAGGGCACTCCCGAGTCAGACTCGAGCGAGGTGGCGGAGAAACTGTAAATATCATAAACATGTATTGGAATACGTACTTGAATGTAGAATGATGAATTATTATCTAGTACCATGGATTTTTGCAGTCTTCTGGGGTGCGTTCCAGAACCTCCTCCAGAGACCATCTTGGGGCAATGCCCTTCTTGTAGTCTCCTGGGTTTTTCTCACCTCCCGAAATGCCAGAGCTGAATTTGAGATACAGCCTATCGCCTATCTCGTCGCACGCGGTCAGAATCGTGTCTATGTCTTCCTTGGTCAACGACGCAGACACACAAAGTCTCACACGCGACGAAATCAGTTCTGTGGCAGGATATCCGACCACCACGACAGCGACTCCCTTCTCGTACATCATTCTGCTGAACGCCGGCATTTTTGGTGGCGCGTACAGAAGCAGAGGAATCACGGGCGAGTCGTCGATACCGTAAACAATGAATCCCAGACGTTTCAGTCCCAGACGCAAATATCTCGAGTTGAACGCGATTCTTTGTAGTCTCAGTTTTCCCTCGTCCCCGTTGATTTCTCCCATGATGATCCTCAGCGAAGTTGCAATCTGCGTCACAACGGCTGGAGGTATGGTTTCTCCGTGGATATTGGTGGTGATATCGAGCCGCAGACGGTCAATGATCGCCTTGTCAGCCGAGACGTATCCTCCGGCTGCTCCAAACGACTTGGTGAAGGTGCCCATCAACATGTCGATCTTTGATGGCGAAACGTTGAAGTAGTCGCAAACACCTCTTCCCGACTTTCCTAGAGCGCCAATGGAATGCGCCTCGTCCACAAAAAGATAGAACTTGTATTTTTCTTTGAGAGCAACAAGACCAGGAAGGTCGCACAGGTCTCCCTCCATAGAGTAAAGGCCTTCCACGCAAACCACAATTTTCTTCCAAGGACGGTGTGTTTTCGACTGTCCCTGGGAGATGGATTCGCGCAGGATCTTCTCCAGCTTCTTGATATCATTATGAGGAAAAACTTTGACCGCAGCCCCAGAGAGACGAATTCCGAAACGGATGGAGCTGTGGTTCAGGGAATCGGATATAACCAAGCACTTGGAGTTCACCAGGGACGTGAACAGGTTGGCATTCGTGCCGTAACCCATGGAAAACATCAGTGCGTCCTCTTTTCCGACGAAACGTGCAATCAGGCTTTCAGTGTCTTTGTGCAAGTCGCTGGTACCAATCTGGTTTCTAGGTCCACAGGAGGACGTACCATACGTCTGGACTGCCTTAATTGAGGCCTCGGTGCACGATCCCACAGACTGCGCGAATCCGAGATAGTTGTAGGATGACAAGTTCAACAGGGGTTTCAGCTCACCACTGTACAAGAACGTTTCGTTGTAGTCTTTGGAGATACGGTCAAAGCACTTGACAAAACGTCCCGGAACACCGTGGATCGGACGGGCAAAACAGTCGTCCAGCCTTTTCTTCAGACGACGCGGATAGAACGACTCGAAGGCCGAGTACCAGGGAGGATATCCGTTCTTGGGAAGCACGGCTTCAAAACATTGAGGCATAAAACGCTTCCCGAAAAAGTCCTTGATGTGTCCGATGATGATGAGAATTAGGTAGTTCAAGTACGTGAAGATCACGATGAAGTATGGTGGCTCATCAACAACCTGGTTCAACGGCTGATTAGGGTCGTACTTGACCGTGTACAGGTGGTCTTTGGATGCCAGCGGTCCAAACTCCATGTCCATTTTCTCCTGGACACTGAGGTTCTCCTCTCTGGCATCAGGGAGCCGTTCATAAACGAATTTACTCATAACGAAGCAGCCAGGACTTGTTTATCAGAAAACGTTTACGGGAAAAAGAATACTTCGTGTTTTGTCACGGCATTATTGGCAGACTATTTTTTATTTCTGACTAACCGATTGATGAATTGTATCGTGCGACTTCGCCAGTGTTTGGTTTCGGACACCCTGCGCGACCCCTTGAAATCGCTTGTTTTCAGCAGGCCCATTGACTTCGAGCTTTTCCAGAGCGAAAAGTGGGCCATTGTGGGAGATGAGCACAGAACCCGATTTTTTCAGACCCTTAAAGGATCGTTTTTTGTTCATCCCGATGCGCATGCCCGGTCGTATCCGTTGAGTCTCCAGAAGCCGCACATGGACGTTGAGCTGCTCCGCTTTGTTAACGACGGATCCTTCGGCCACGGGGCCACCAATTCATCAGGGGGGTTCACGCATCTGTCCAGCAGATACGAGTATTTCAAGGACGGAGAGGTCGACGAGCTGGTGTGCGATTTTGTTGCTGACGCCTCGTACAATTCGCAACACAAGCCGAACATGTTGCTTGTCAACGAGATTCTGAAAAAGGTGGACCTCGAGGGCTTCGATCGGAACTATATTACCACACTGAGCAACGGGCAGTTCCGTCGCGCGCGACTCGCCAAAAGCCTGTACAGAAAGCCGGACTTGCTGATGATTGAGAATCCCTTTCTGGGTCTGGATCCGGTCGCAACGGAGACGATCTCGCGTGTTTTGCAGACCACCGAAGCACCCACGACGGTCTGTTTGGGCCTGAAGATAGAGGACCAGATTCCAGAATGGATAGAGAAAGTGGCTGTTGTGAGTCACGAGGGAGTTGTGAGTAGTGGAACGAGATACGAGATGTCCCTGATTCTTGACAAGCTTCGCATGGAGCACAATTCTCAGCAACAGCAGATGAAAAAGTCTCTGGGAGCCAAACTGTACCACCCCGTTAAGAATGTCGTTCAGGCCACAGACACCCCTGTACTGGAAATGAAAGACGTCAACGTGGTTTACAAGGGCAAACCGGCACTGAAAGATCTCAACTGGACAGTTCGTGCTGGAGAAAAATGGCACATCAGAGGCCGAAACGGCTCGGGGAAAACAACACTCCTTTCTCTGGTCACGCTGGATCATCCTCAGGCCTGGAACAAACACATCAAAATGAATGGCGTGCCGCGGGCTACAGGAAAGACCAACTACTTTGACACAAATAGCCAGATCGGTTTTACGTCTCCCGAACTGCATGCGATCTTCCCTAAACATTTGACCGTCGAGCAGGCTATTTCTACTGGATACCAAACGGGCTCATATATTGCGCCAAAAATTACACCTGACCAGGAAACCGTCATCCACCAGTATCTAGAGAATGTCGGGCTGCTGGACCAGAAATATACACAATTCAGAGACCTGCCAGTTAGCAGTCAGAAAATGGTTCTGCTGCTTCGGTCGATGATCAACAATCCGAAGATCCTGATCCTGGACGAGTCCTTGAGCGCCATGTCCAACGAAGACATCATTAAGGGCAAGAGTCTGATCGACCAATGGGGTGGCTGCTGTCTTGTGATCGGACACATTGCCAACGAGGTTCCTAGATGTGACAAGTTCATTGATCTTAACGGTGCCAAGGAAGGGAAGTATGTCATTGGGCAAATAGAATCCTAGGTTCGTCTAGACACGCTCATAAAACAGCACATATGCATCACCGTTGACCACTTTATTGGCCGAGCAATTTTTGTAAACCTTTTCGTCGTCGAATAGACACCAGCCGTTCTCAGGCCCTTTATTGACAAACGAGGTGTAGTGTCCATTTATGAGGTTTCCATAATGATTGATAACCCCGTAGAGCTTGTACTTGAAGGGCGGGACTTGGCCTCTGATCGGTAGACGGTTCAGTTCCAGTCGCTCTAGTTCGTTCTCGACATTGGGCCAGTATCTTTCCAGATCCATCTCCAGCGGATAGTTGATGTACGTGTTGAGTTTGGTGAGATAGTTGCCCATTTTGAACCGTTTGAGATGAATGATTAGTACCTGCGGCAATCTGGAGATCCGTAGCAGCTTTCTGGTTCGCTGCTTTGACTTGCAAGTAGGGCAATGCCATGCATCGTCGTTTTCGAGCAGCTCAGGTTTAACAAACTCGTCAAAACACGATTGCAACGTGCATCGAGCTTTTCCCTCCGGTAAGGGAAGGCTGATCGTACTGAACGCATTGTAGGTGGTGGAAGTCGTTAGGCATCTCGCGCATTTCAGCTGGGACATTATCTGGCCCTGAAAAATATCCACAATGATGCTGAAATTGGTTTTCAGGTATCGTTCCCACTCTATGGTGGACGCAATTCTTATTGGCAGCTTTTCTCGTTTTTCTTCTTCTTCTTTCGTGAGTTCTGGGAGCTTGGGGTGATTTCCGTTTTCATTCAGGTCTTCGTGAAGTGAGTCCAAGATGTAGTTGAGAAACTCAGAACAATCTTGCTGATCCGTGTTTTTGTACATACTGTTGAGCGATGCTATCACCTTGCGAAACTGACGAGGCGTAATGGACTGCGGGCGCGAGGATGTGCTTCTCTTGTACAATTCCGTCAGCAGACTGGAAAACTCGGTGGCCAGAATACCCTTGGATCCAAGACAAGAATTGACGTTAATATGCTGTTTGAAGGTCCCGACAATAAAGAACTCGGTAAGTTTTCTGGACCCCACCAAGCATTGCAAAGCTGAGTTCATGTAACATGAGTTTCCAAGGTTTGTGAGGCCAGTTATGACGCTCAAAGAGTTTTGGAAGGCCGAATTGGAGCGAGAAACAGGGGTTGATGATGCAACGTTGCTTGGTAGCAGGGGAAGTTGTGACTTTGGAATTGGGGTTTTCGAGAAAGAAGACTGTCCGGACGGGAACATGGGCGGCATGGATTTCGATGGAGAAACAGATGGGCCAGGTTTCGGGGAACTGAGGTCCATGCGGTTGTACATTTCGTGGTAGGGGACGGGAACAGGTTTTCTGAGATCGGTGGTGGAGCTGAGTGAAGGCGAGGACTGAGCTTTGGGCTGGTTGGACAGGAACTCTCCGACGTTTTTTATCAATTTTTGTTCACTGTAGGACGACGACTTCTTCACTGTCAAATCTTCCTGGCTGGATATGGAGCTCATGGAGTTGGTTCTTTCCCGTCCCAAAGTAGGCTCTGGAATCTTCAAAGGAGAGGAAAGAGAGGAGCGAGAGGAGCGAAAGCGGCTCCAGCTCCGGAAACCGCCATCCAGAATGACTGGCGGGCGTTTCAAAAACACTCCTGCGTTTCGCGTGCTCAGAATAGTTAGCATTCGCGTAATTTCCGGGCTCTTGGTGCTCTGCGAGGACGCAAGGTCCATCAGCACAACCAGCTCGAATTTCGCTCTTTGGGCAAACAGTTCGCGCTCCTCGTCTGTGTCCGTGATCATGGAGTATCTTTCTATTTCTGCGCAGGTGTAGTTGTCTCTGATCGAGACGGGCTCAAGCTGTATGATGTTTTGTGTGAGGTCTATATGCTGAAGCTCGAACTCTCTTTTTCGCCTCAGATCTATGATCAGCAGGCTTTCTGGGTATTTTTGAAGAAGGGACGACAACTCAGACACAGTGATAGAGCTTTTGAATGAGTCGAAAAGCTGTGGATGGCCATTCATGGATTGCTGGGGAACTGGCGAATTGGAGCCGGCCTTGAGCGACTGAAACCGCTTCACAAGGACATCCGAGGAGCCCTTAATGGCGGCTTTGATTTGGTCGTAAACCTGGCGTTGGCGGACAAGATAGTTGATCAAATCGGCGTAAAACTGGTACAGGCTGGAGCTCTGTTTAATCTGAGGATAGTCGTCCAGTTTGGGGATTAATTCGGTCAGAATCTTGGACGCAGCGTTATAGTATATGAAGGCTTCTTCCAGTTGCTGAGGAGACAAGGAGGCAACACTCCTTTGCCCCAATGTGTTCTTGTAGTTCTCAATACACTCAAGTGCCTTCACAAGATGTTCCTTGGTAAACCGTGACGACTCTGCCTTCAGCGACTCAACCAGTTCGTCCGAAAGTTCCATTAGCTCTCGCAAAGTGCGCAGTGGGCCTGTTCCGGACGGCATATCTGCTAGTGCAAGAGATCTCGAGAATAAAGTTACAACACCGATTATAATAATACATAAGTCAGATTCGCGCACGAGTACTTTCAGCGTCGATCGACGCGTCTACCATCCGTCCATAGGGTTGGATGAGTGGTTATTAGCGCTCGCCAGGATTTGCTCTGGGCTCAGCATGGTTGAGCTGCTTGCAGAAGGTATCGAACTGCCATTTTTGTTTTCGTATTGACCCATGTTGCCGTTGAAAGGCTGTGGCTGTGGCTGTTGAAAATTGATAAAGTCCTGCGGATTGAACTGATTGAACATTGGCTGCTGGGGCTGCTGTTGTTGCTGGTGTTGTTGCTGTTGTTGTTGCTGGTGTTGCATTTGCTGTGGGGCTCGTATGTTTTGTTGCTGCTGGTCCAGTTGCTGCTGGATGAACTGCGAGTACATCTGTTGCTGTTGCGGAGCCTGGTGGGGCTGAGGCTGCTGCTGTTTTGTTCTATTACCCATGTGGTCCGATGGAGAGTTCCACGCGAAGTTGATCTGGCCCTGCTGGGCCTCCTGGGGAAAGACGTGGTTGCGGAACTGGAACTGCTGTTGGGGCTGTTGGGGCTGTTGGGGCTGCTGGGGTTGGGACATATGCGACATCTGTTGCATCTGTTGATTCTGCTGGGGCTGAGGGGGCGGAGGACTCTGCTGGGGCTGAGGAACCTGAGGGACTTGAGGAATTTGGGGAGACTGTGACATATGTTGCTGGGGCTGTGCCTGTCTCATTGCCTCCATTCTACGCTGGAAAAACGGAAGGGCCTCTGGGTACAGCTGATTGAGCAGTTTGTATGGCTCATTGAGCTCAGGAAGCTCAGGCGGAGGGAGAACTATCTGCGGAATGCTGTAGTTCTTTTTCGGGGTGTTAGGGGGAGCAGAGTGGATATCGTTGATCGAGGCAAGACATGTCAGATTGAAGTGAATACGCTTCAGATAGTTCTGGTAGGTCTCCTTTCTCTGGTTGTAGTCCGGGTTCATGGCATTGGCCTTGGACAGGATGTATGGCTGCAATAGTAAACACTTCTGTAGCAGGATGGTGTTGATTTTCAAAAGCACATCGATTCTTTTTTTGTCCACCTCCATGTTGATCTGAGGCTGCTGCGCAGCATGCGCCTGTAACATCTGGGAAAAATGCGCGTTCTGAAACTGGTCCATTGCAACAAGATACTGAATCCTGGATTGTTTTTCACCTCTTTCTTTTTAAGCAAAACCCTTGCACCATATGTATTTT
This sequence comes from Ogataea nakhonphanomensis, assembly GCA_030564965.1. Taxonomy (NCBI): domain Eukaryota; kingdom Fungi; phylum Ascomycota; class Pichiomycetes; order Pichiales; family Pichiaceae; genus Ogataea; species Ogataea nakhonphanomensis. Next base: position 14,891 of record JAJMAN010000023.1, read on the forward strand.
TTGGTTTCCTAATCTTGGAGAGGGCCCAAGTGACACAGATGGTCATGTTCCGAGGCTGGGTATCGCTTTTGTTTTCTGCCCTGGTGGCAGCCACTAACAGCGAGGTTGCTGAAGGTGACTACAACTATGCCCTAGGATTGGCCATGCGCAACTATTTTTATTACGGACATGAAACGTCTTTTTTTCCATCTTCACAGGCCTCGGTGTTTGCGTCGTTGGCAAGTGAATACGACAATAACTTGTTCTTTGACCATTTGCTGGCCACTTCGATTGTTGATTATGCTACAGAGATGATTTCTGAACTGCCGTCCAGCGACCAACAATACGTCTTGTCTATGGCCACTGCTTATTACACCTCGTTCACCTCTGTTGATCAGTACGTGCAGACCCTGCTGACATTTCCGTCCACAACGCCCACACAGACCAATTGGAACACAGAAATTATCATTCCAGAGAACCAGTCAGCGACGTACGCTGGCTACTATAAGCTCGCCAGATGCAACGCCTTGTGTTACGATATAGCTACATATGGTCGAGAATACAACCAGATGGCTGTCACAAATCCTGGATTTGCAACCAGTCTAAACGAGATGGTCCAGTTGTACTCCACAGAGAGCAACCTGCTTCGGGTGAACCTCGAATGTGACACTCTGCTTGGCTATTTGAGCCAGCTACCATGGAGCGGCCGCATCTTGCAGGGGGCCAAAAGCTCATATCTCCTTCTGCAAATGCTCTACGACACACCCACATCGAATCCAGACTATCTTACCATGACCTATTACCAGCCATGGGTGTACATCTCCGATGCAGAAACCCAAACTGACTCTGTTTCCCTCGAACCCTCGGAGTCAGCGACTTCCTCTATGGCCGCTAGCACGCAGTCCCTCGTGACTAGCACAACCATCCTCTCGTCCACTTCTGTCAATAGTGCCACCCCGATTGCATCTATGGCCAGCATCCCGGCCACGAAAGTAAACTACACGGACGTTGTCACCATCAGCTATGACGCGCAGAAGATCATATCTGCGGTCATCGAAGGGCTTGTAATTGACTACCGAAACCATACGGAGGACTACAACAACCTGATCACGCGGAATAGCGACTTGACCATAGTTCAGGACTACACGAATATGATCAACGAGTACAAAACGCGGACAGCCCAACCCAACCTCGCAGAGTACAACAGCATCGTGCAGACCATCTACCAATTTGCAGATGTGATCCCGTGGCGTTCGCGAATATGGGACGGCATGGGCTGGTGGTACACGAACCAGCTTCTGTCTCAGGGCGAAAAAACGCGTGCATTTTCCCAGGGAGCAGGCCAGTTTTTCACACAGCTCTATAATCCGCAGCTCACAGGAAAACTGGACGCGCGGATAACTTCTGTTCCGACTCTCAAGACGGATGCTGGGATCGGTGTCGAGGACTAAGATGCACATATTTTTATACGATATCTGTAGCATTGAAAAACTGGCTACCAACGCACGGTGGAATTTTTTTTGCGTTTCTTTTGACTATCTACTGCCTGGGTAGGCTTAGGAAATTTTCAGATCAGTAAAAATTGTTACGCAAGACCAAAATACTTTGTTACCGAGACTTTTCCGGAGTGTTTTGTATCACTCTCGTAAATCCGAAGCTCAGCTGATTCTTTAAAGATGGTATCTTTGTCGCTGATTTTCCGATTTCCTTTGCTGTTGTTGCAGTTGGTACGTCATATGCTGTGCCAGGCGTTGAACAAAAGGTCTTTCTTTGGGTTGATTTTGAACTTTGTTTTGAATTTTTCCCCCGTGTTTCTGTGGCTCCTGATGTTCAAGAATGCAGGGATAGTGCCGAATGAGATCCGGCCCGAGATCCACGTCAAACTTGCCATGTCGCTGGATGCATTTATGTTCGGCGTTGACAGATTCTCTGCGTGGCTTTCGTTTATTTTGCTTTTGGCCTTGTCCTATCTAATAGGCGTGTACTTTTACCAGATTGATAACGGGGCCCGTTTCACGATAGACCAGGATTTTGAGGAGCTCAGAATTTCCCCTAAGAATGACGAGGAAAATAATGTTGGCCAAGACCTGGAGATGACGGTGTTATCACAGAACGGCTATTTTTCACGGGGCTCAAGCTCTGCTAGCCCTGATTCGCGTGCCGAAAAGTCTTCTTTCCTTCCAACCTCGTGTTTCTACCTCGCGCCAGTGCTGCTGCTCGCTCTGTGCTGGCCCATCCTCAACCTTGACCATGCTCTGATCGACACACAAACTACTCCACGTGATCTTCTGGCCTGGGTCTCGTACGTACTATTCCACTTCTTTGCTCCACTGTTCACAGCTATCTATCTCTATGTTTTCCAGACCCCAGGAGCTCTCAAATGGTTCTCTTTTGCATTAGGAACCCAAAACATAGCAGGGGTGGTGACACATATGCTGTTTCCAAACGCCCCACCTTGGTTCATTCATCTGTACGGCGAAGATGCACCTGCAAATTACGACATGCCTGGTTATGCTGCTGGGCTCACGAGGGTGGACGTGGCGCTGGGCACCCATCTGAACTCCAACGGTTTTCACAAAAGTCCTATTGTGTTCGGAGCCCTTCCCTCGCTGCACTCAGCTATGGCCGTCCAATGCTTTTTTTTCATTGCCTACTACACTAAATGGAGAATCCCAAAGGTGGGGATGTTTGCGTTCGTGGTTTTACAATGGTGGGCCACCATGTACTTAGACCATCATTGGCGTCTTGACCTAATCGTGGGACTGGGCTACGCCATTACTAGCTTTACCATTTACAAAAAGCGTCTCGTGACGGCAGAGAACAATTTCGTGACCGCTCGACTCCGCGGTGACTTTGAGAACGGCTCCACATACGGAATGAGGGTGTTCCGCAATTTCTGGCTGAAAAAATTGTTTGATCCTTATTTCTAATTGAGTCAAATATACTTGTTACATGTCTTCGTCATCTTCCTCATGAGTCAGGTCACAATGCATGTCATGCCACTCCTCTCCTGCAAATTTGCAAGCACTCACACCATCGTCAATAAAACCCAGTCCCCGGTAGAATGGAGTGAGCTCGGATTTGGCTATCAAAACAACCTTGTCTGCCACAAATTGTTGGTTCAGCTTTTGTAAGTAATCTTTGATCAATAGAGACCCCAACTTCAAGCCTCTGTATTGCTCATCCACAACAACAGCATGGATACCGATGAAGCGACTCTTTTCCACGTGGCCGGTCTCCGTATCCGTCTCGTCTCGTGGAATGCCCATCGAACGGTCGGTGATGGTTGGGTCGTGGATCTTGGTGGCTAAAATGTGCGCAATCAATTTCTCGCTCGTTATGGTAGAGCGTGGAGGAGGACACTCTTTCTGGGCTGCATTCTCCTCGAACTCTCTGACAAACAGCCCTGAACAGAGTTCAGGACACACAGTCAGGCGGTATTTGATCTTTTCTTCACTGCATCGCTCATGTTCGGGGAATCCCTGTGTTTCCAAGGCCAACACTTGCTGCCAGTCGTAGATGTTCAGCGGTCTGATAGAAAGATGTTCGGGCTTGCGCTTCATGGGTCCGTCGCTCTTGATCTTGGAATCTTGGGAAGACGTCGAGCTGGATGACTCTGTTGTGGATTCGATAGATGACATAAACAAATAAAGAAGGTGCTGTAAATAGATAATATTTTTTCATGTCGAAAAACCCTAGCTGTTGTGGCAGTGGAGGCGATGGTGGCGGATTTTTGCTTAAAATTTATTCAACTAGAATTAAGACATATTTACATTACAATGTCAGACATAGTACTGCCTTTGGAGCTGATTGATAAATGTATCGGGTCCAGGATTTGGATCTTGATGACCACTGATCAAGAATTTGTGGGAAAATTGGTTGGTTTTGACGATTTTGTGAATGTTGTTCTCGAAGATGTCGAAGAGTACGATGGAGACAAGTTGATCTCCAAACGTCCTAAGATGTTGATTAACTCCAGACAACTAGCGATGATTGTTCCTTATGGAGAAAGGACCAGTTCCAGCACAAAATAGCTAGATTATATCTAATAACTGTTATGTACATTACTCTAACGCATCAATGGACGTGTCACTAATCCGCCAGAGAATTTGCATCCAAACGCTTTTGTAAGGAACGAACTGGTGCGCCAGGCAGTTTATAACGTGGTCAGAAACGAATTTGGAGTTCTGAGACGACTTGGATAATTTTGGTAGGTCCATTTCTTTGAGTCTGGCATTGATTTCGGCGAGCAATTTGGGTCTGGTCGACAGATAGACTGTTGCTCCACGTCGGATGCCCAAATCGGTTACCTCAAAAACGTTGTATCTGTTCAAGGCGAACATCAGGAACATTGACGCAGACCACGGACCGATGCCTTTGAATTTTTGCAGGTCTAGACTGATGGTAATATCATCTGTAGTTTCAAAGTACAGCTCAGTGAACTTAATGCCTTCAGGTGGAATTTCGTCAGACTCAAGAAATGCCTTGGCTAATCTTTTGACAAACTCTGCTTTTTTGTTGGATAGTCCGCAACTGCGGAGTTCCTCTATGGACTTTGAGTCAAATATCTCCGCGGTGGGCAACTCTTCGTCTTCCGAAAGATTGTCGATCACTTTCTGTTTGATTGCCCGAGCAGCTTTTCCACTGATTTGCTGTGAAATCAGCCCGCTAACTAGTCTATCGAAATAATGTTTCAGGGGCCTTGATTTGCCTTCAGATTTTAGGTACGACTGAAAGGGCAACTTCAAGTAGGATATCAGAGACGGGTCTTTGGAAACAATGTATTTCAAACCCTCAACGAATTCCGTGCTGTTGGTTTCTTCGAACGGCCCTACATCAAACTGGTCAACCGTTGTGTTTTCCCATGAAGTCTTCTCATTAAAGTATTTCAGTCTCGGGAAGGACTCTTCTAACTGAATCAGTTTGGCTTTCTTGGCTGCCGTTATCCCTTTTTCCAGCACTACACCAGCGCCGCGCTTCATGTAATAAAATAACACAGCCAGTGGCAAAAAAGTATCTGATAAATATTTTCCCCGGACTCGCCACAAGATACAACAACCATGAACCTGACTATTGCCGTCGAAGACTCTGACCACATAATCACTGCAGACCTTCCAGAAGACCTCGAATTTGCAGATTTCAAGGCATATCTGAAGTCAGAATCGAATATAGACGAGAGTCTGCAGATTTTGATATATGATGGCAAGCAGCTAGATCTCTCTAAAAGGGGGACCCTCAAGGACCTGCAATTGAAGAACGATGATCTTTTGATCCTTAAACAAAAGAAAGTTTCTAGCCAGCCTCAGCAGGGATATCTAGAAACCCAATTGGAGACGGTTCGTCAACAGTATCTGTCAAATCCACAGATTCAGAGCCAATTAGATCCAGACACAAGGGCCGCTTTGGACAATCCAACGAAATTCAGAGAATTAGCTTTGAAAATGGTGGAAAACCAGCGTCAAATGCAGTCGAGCCATCAGCAAGAACTAGCGAAATTGTACAGTAATCCAGACGACCCTGAAAATCAAAAAAAAATAATGGAGATCATTAATCAGGAGGCCATAGAAGAGAATCTTCGCACTGCAATGGAAATCTCACCAGAGTCGTTTACGAGTGTGCATATGTTGTATATCAACTGTGAAGTGAACGGGACACCAGTGAAAGCGTTTGTCGATTCTGGTGCCCAGACAACTATTATTTCACCTGCATTGGCTGAGAGAACAGGACTCACCAGATTGATAGACAAACGGTTCATTGGAGAGGCTAGAGGAGTTGGATCAACAAAAATTCTGGGCAGGATACATTCCGCTCCATTGCGAATTGAGTCTGGTTATTTCCCTTGTACTTTTACTGTCATTGACACGCATGTTGAAATGCTTTTGGGATTGGACATGTTGAGAAGATACCAGGCCAGTATTGATCTGAAGCGCAACCAATTGGTGATCGATGATGTGTCTACATCATTTCTACCAGAGCATGAGTGCCCAAGTATGGCTCAACAAGCGGCGCCAGGAGCACCTGCGCAATTGGGAGGAAACATATTCAATTTATCAGACGCTCAAAAGACTGCAAAAAGACCAAAGGTTGAACCTCCAAAACAAGCGGTTGACCGGGAAAAAGTCAATCAGCTTGTTTCTATGGGTTTTGATCGAAAACAAGCCGAGATGGCTCTTCGGCAAACAAACAATAATTTGGAAATGGCTGCTGGTATGCTTTTTGATTAGAGCTTTATTGCCTCTTCTTTGAGCCCCTCGTCCAAGTCTATGAATTGCATGCTTGGGTGGTTCTGTACAATAGTGGAGCTCATTCCCTTCCATATCCATTCGACACGTTTGCTCACAGGGGGCAGCTTCATTCGTGCTTTGAAGGATTCGATGAATGCTCGATCGTTTTGGTTGATTGTGGTACTATATCTAGCAAACTCGTCGTAAATAGACACCGAATTCCAAAGCTGTAGTTTGCGCAAACACGCAATCACTAAGGAAGTGATTTGTCCTCCGTTGTTACAAAACACATATATTGGGGAGCATTCTTTGTTTAGGATTAATTCCAAAATCATTGAGACCTGCTCTGTTTCTATTGGAATGCCTCTTTTTTTTCCCTTGTCTTTTGCAGAGTTGTCAGTTTCGAAATGGACCAGTTTGATGTGGTTTTTAGAGCAGAAGGAGAACAAAGATGGGTCGTTTTCCATTGTGATCTCCGTTGGAGTCAAAGCAATCATAGTTTTGAGTTTCAAGGTTTCCATATATCTGTAGTTTATAGGCCTTGGATAGGCTCCCCGAGAGAGAGTCGGGTAAACTTTTGCAAATTTAATTGGAGGAGTAAACGGATCGGCCATTAAAAGTTGAAATTAAATTCAAAAATTAATTAGTTGGATCTGGAGAAAATCTACTAGGCGAAAAATTAATCTAATCATAATAAATTTAACGAGAGAACATAGCCTATTAAGCAGTAACTGTGATTCCGGCACAGGTGAATCCAACGTTAGGGGTAACTGGAGCAGCACAACCGAATGCACTAGCAGTGGAAGTTTGATAGTAGGAAATGGCGTCTTCGATAGCAGAGTACGAGCACAGACCTGCACAGGCAAGGGCTGCCAAGAACAATAGGAAAGAACTGAGTTTGATGGCAGTACGCTTCCAGCCACCATAAGTCAAAGCACGGACCCAACGAGACTTGTCTGCCAGGGTGTCAGGTTTGATGACTTCCTGAGTAACAGGATCAAATGTGTCTTCTCTAGCGGCATCCATTCTAATCAACAAACATAAGATGAACAAGAATGGCAGGGTGTAAGAGAACTGGAAGATACAGAAAGCACCGATAATGGACACCAATTCACTGATACCTGGAATGGCAGTACCGATGATGTAAGCAACGGCCCAGTAGACGACAACTAAAATACCCCACACGATGGTACCCTTGTAGGTGGTCAAGCTTGGGAATCTGAAGTCGGAGACAAGGAAACCTTGGTAAAGAACCTTCAATCCAACGTTGGCATAAAGAGTGGCAGCAAGCATACCAGAGATCAAGTTCAAGATGTTGGTGACAGTTTGCAAGGTCTTGTTGGAAATTCCCATGTTAGCGGTAACGTAGGCCCATTGACCAAGGTAAGAGTACACGAACAAGCCAAAGAAGAGATAGATGACCATGATGAAGGATTGAGCCATCAACATTCCCTTCCAGAAGTCCATTGGTCTCTTCAATTCGTACATGCATTCACAGAAAACGGTAGCACCACCCCAGGCGAAAACCATGTTGTTCATACCACCAATTTTGTCAGAAAGAGATCCTGGAGCAATGGCGTTCTTGACGATCTTGAGAGTGTTGTATGGAGCGACACAGCCGTAGTTAGACCAGATCAAGTCGTAGTTTGGTTTGTTCTCAATACCCACAGCAACCATGGTAATGATACACACAGCAACGTTCATCCAGACTGCGGAGTTGGCAATATGAGCAAAACGAGACAAAGTTTTGATTTGACCAAGAATCATACCCATGAAAGCCCACACAAGAATTTCAACGGTGAAACACAAAGTGTTTTTACCGTGGTTGGTAACAAGCAGCTGGGCCAAACTCTGACCGGTAGAAAGCAGAATCAAACCGACGTTCATGATCATCTGCAAGAATTGAAGCAAAGCAGTAGGGTAACGGAACCATGCACCAACAGATCTTCCAGCCAGGTCAGAGAAAGTACGGACTGGATAATTGTTAGAATCCAATTTGCAGAAACAGTAATTCAGAACATAACCACCAACAGCAGCAAAAACACCGAAAACAATGTACAAGATGATACCAGGAACATATCCCATTTGAGCAATAGCATAAGGAGCGTTACTTGGACCCAAGATATCAGTGGTGATCAAAAAGAAAACAGAGTAAGCCTTGGCTTGACGCAGCTTACGTTGGTTGTCAAGCTTATCCTCAGACAAGTTGGCGTGAGCATCTGTTTTGATTTGAGTTCTTTGAGCAACGTACAGTCCGTCATAGTCCTGAGCTTGTTCATAAGAACGCTGGATGTCAGCGTAGTGACGGTACACTTGCAAAGGAAGTCCTCTAGCGCGGTGGTCATCGTGAACCAGCTCTTTTTCAGAAAGACGGTATTCAACGTCGCTAGTGTTTTCGTACTTGTTTTTGAACTCTTCGTCGACGGCCTGAGAAACCTGTGGACTGATGTCACCGAAATTTCCTGCTTTGAGCATGGTAGAATTTTAATGGAAGATTTTTCAGCCGGGATTTGAACTCTCTTTAAACAACAAACGGTCCGGATTCACCCAGATAAACAATTGGTCCCCAAAGACGGCAATCTCACATATTAACCTAATAACAGACCCGTTGGCCGAAACGGCTCGCAGAAATTTTTTTCTTTTCTTTTTCAAAATTGCTTTTAACTGTCTAATAAAGTGCCGTAAAATACAATACACTGCATAAAAGAACCTTTTAAATTTCACATGATGTTGTTTATATGCGTCTCATGATTGATATATGCTTTGTGGGTTGACAATCAAATGTACGATAAAAGTCTCGGCAATAAAAGTACCCTGACTTTAGTTTCCACGGGTTTCGGACATAGTAGCAGCGTTTGTCCAATAAACACATATTCTTGTGCATTATCAACGTATCTCATGTGTGGGCCCAGATCTAAATACTAATCTTGCATTTTACAAGGGAAAATAGCATGTTGCTGTTTTTGGATGCCGAATTTCGCCTCACAAGAATCTGTCGTTCTTTTTGGCATAATGCGCGGATTCTGTTTTTGAGTTCCGAAGGCTTGGCAGCTTTGACATGGTTTGAGGTGTACAGTGGCTGACTCGTCTATTAGGTAATATTGGTCCGAGGTGTGTTTGAGTTCCTGCCCTTGGTCCACAAATAATTTGTGGCCAATATAATAATAACTGTATCGGGCATGGAATTTATTGAGGCGGAAACACAAGAGGGCGAACACAAGGATCAGAAGACGGAGAAATTGGTGAGCGACTTTGAGGATCGGGTGGGTAAAGTGTACTCGAACATTGAGTCCCAGACCGTTTCCGGTTGGAACACCTTTAGCGGTTTTTTGAACAGTGTTCAGAAGAAGCTCCCAGATTATTTGACAGAGACCAAAGAGATGACCAAAAACATCGATATTCAAAAAACGATAAACGCCACGAAGGAAAATTTCGAAAAGAATCTGTCCAAAGTTCAAAGTCGGTTCAGCGAGGAAGAACTGAAAGAGATTAAGGAGAACTCAGCTAAATTGTTGCACAACATCAACGAGAACACAAACAAGTATCTAGATGATTTGGATCACGATCTGGAGAAAATAGAAAACCTGACGTTGGGCTATGCTACCAAGCTCGGAAATCTGCTTGCCACTAAAACAGGTATTAATTTTGGCTCTGAGGAGTCTGCCACTACGAAAAAGGATGATGTGATGTTCAACATGCCTTCGAACTTGGCCATCAGTAGGCTTGAAGCTCAATTGCATGAATTGGAGAACAACGCAGAGCTGTACACCTCCAGGGCTAAGGACGATGTCATTGAGAAGTACGAGCTTTCACCCAATGACGAGGCAGCCAAAGAGGAACTACTTGCCAGGCCTTCAGTGAAAAAGCTTATTGACGAGCTAGTTCCGGAGAAGATGGAAGAATCTGTGTTTTGGAAGATCTACTTCTCAAGTAAGACCACGATACTGGAGGAGGAACGCAAGCGCAAGGAGATGCTTGAACAAAAGCCAGCCGATGATGAAGAGGATGATTTCGATTGGGATGATGATGAAGAGGAAGACAAGAAGGCCGAGCAGGAAAAAGAGTAATTATTGCAATCTATATTTGATACTTTTTTAACGGAGAATAAAAATTAATGAACGTGTGTCTACAGGAATATTTCAATTAAAATAAATTCACTTGTTTACTCTAGAGAATGACTTTAGAAACAATATATATTGTGCGTCACGGATACCGCGAAAATTGGCTGCCCGAAGATGAGCAACGTGACAGTCCGACTGGCGACAACGAAAGTGACCCACTTCTGGCTCCCCATGGAGTGCAGCAGGCGAAGGAGCTAGCTGAGTACATTTCTAAAGATCTGGAGCCTAAACCACAACTTATTTTTTCTAGCCCGTTCTACAGATGTGTTGAAACAATCTCACCGACTTCCAAGAAATTGGGAATTGCTATCCATCTTGAGAGGGGGATTGGGGAATGGTACAAACCTCATAGATCAACTATCCCAGAGCCCTCTAACCTTGAAGTTTTGTCGCGGTTTTTTGACGGTTTGTCGGATACTTGGTCGTCCGACACGCTAATTCCTTCACTTAATGGTGAGGAGGAGGAGGAATTGTTTAAAAGATGCAACCAATTCTGGGCTAAATTCATACCCAAAGTCGAAGCACAGTTTCCTAACGTCAATAGTATTATTCTGGTGACCCATGCTGCGCTGAAAATTGCCCTGGGTATGTCCTTGATGGGCTATTCGGGCGTGCGTGACTACTTGAAGAACGAACATAGGGGCGGCGGTGAGTCAGCGGTGATCATCGCCAGTACTTGTTCCTTGGATCGTTATCAAAAGTCAAACAGCAGTTGGAATTTGACGATGAACGGCAATACTGAGTTTTTGAGCGGTGGGTCAGAGATGAACTGGCACTTTTTGAATCAGTACGAGGCTGGCAGTAAGGAGGACATTGAAGCTCGAAGAAAGGCGGCTGAGATGTCTTCAAATGCGAGGCCTAGTCCATGAGAGCTTCAACGACAACGATGAAGAGTACGAGGATGTCTTTGTTTCACTTCATTTCCCAGCTAACCAGTACATTAATCTAGAAAAAAATTCTTTGAATTCCGGCTCTGGCAATAAGGAATCTCTGGACGAGTCTCTGGATGCACATCCTTCTGTCAATGATCAGATCCGGATAAGCGGCCTCGAACAAGCAAAACCGCTCGTTCAACTGAATAGTCACTTGTATCAAGGTGACTGGTCAAAGCTCGTTGGATCAGAGTTAGTTTTCAATGAGAATGGAGAATACGTCACAAAGGTGGATGGTCACATTGTTTTGAAAGGTGGGCGTTTGGAAAACACCGGAAACGACAAAGAGTCGTTTCTTTCAAAAGCTTTACATGCTGCTCGTAACTTCAAGTCTCAAAGCGAGGTCTGTCAGACGGATGGAATGGATATTGATAGCTAAATACATCAAGTAAGAATTCTTTTCACGGAGCGATCCAAATCAGCGCTGCTCCACTCGAATGCTCTTTTATCAGAGGAGATGTGTGCTTTGAGCGCGAACGTCTGCCAGCCAAGGAGCTGCAAATTTTGAGAAGTGGAAGCTTTCGAGAGCTTCATTGTTTGAAGCTCGGTGAAAGCCAAAACTCCGTAGGATCTAATTAACAAGTCAGCTCCGTTCGGTATTTCAGCAATGCGCTGCAAGAGCATAATTATAGCTTGCTGGTGTTTGAATTCTAAGAAAGGTGAGCAGCTCAGGGCCATAAAATACTCCAATATCCCTGATCTGCTGACTACCTTGAGGTCACTCTGGTGGGTCAATGACTTGGTTAAGGTCGACAAGAGCCACAACAGGTGCTTGAAATAATCACCATCGAATTTGGTATGACCAATGTGTTTGTCAACCACGAATTGCTGCGTCACCGATTTCAGTAGAGGTATGTCAAAAGAACGGAACTTGGACCCACCAAGGACGTATCTATACGTCTTCTCGTAAAGATGGTGGCCAGGATTGTTCAAGATTGGGACCAAATGAGATAGCATCAAAATTATCACCGGTGCCAAATCCTCCTGTGTAGAGAGCAGATTTCCTAGAAACACCTTGAAGCTGGGTCTGTCTTTGAAGGGAGAAAAATGAATCGTATTTTTTTCTGGGTCTGATTGAGAGCTATCCTGTCTGAGCTGAGCCATTTGCTTTATCTCCCTATCTAGAGTTAGATATGCGCTGGTCAATATCTTACGGCTAATATGCTTGACCTCAGGGTTACAATTAGCTAGGTTCATCACAATGTACTGTAGAAGTTTGGCATCTGTCAGCTTTCCAACTTCTACAACAACTTCGGAACCCTCCAACTTGAAAAGCTCATCGTTGTTTATTATCAGCAGCATCAAGAATTCGGGATCATAAGTGGTCATTTCATATATGTCTTTTGTTGTTGCATGCTCCAGAACCACTGAGTTATGGCTGAGAAACTTTTCCCAGTCCTGTAGCACAGCCCCTTGAAGTTCAGGCAATGTGAACCGCTCACATGCACCTTGAAACTTCACTATGGAATTCTCGATGAACTTCTTAGATATACTGATGACCAAACCCTGGTTTGTGTTTGTGATGAATCTAGTGGTGTATGCGTCGTATGATTCGTTATCGAGGAATTCCCAGTTGAGTGTAAATTGCATCCAGCTCTGGCCAGCTTGCTTCTCAAGCTCCATGATAAGTTGTTTCAGGACAAGGTCATCTGCCCTCAATGAGCCGGAGTAGAAATGGAGCATCTTCTTGACCACGTCCAAATACGAGACAGGCCCAACTTTGAACAGGTATAGCAGAATTAGGGCGGAGTAGTATCTCCCCGAAAAGTTTGAGTCAGACACCAATTCGTTCAGAAGTGAATGTTTGTTGTTGACGAAAATTTGAATATGCTTAGAATGCTCAATAGCCTTGGAAGCTGTGTTCATCAACAGCTGGACCGTATACTGCAAAACTTGGTCGGATGTGATCCAATGTTTCGAAAGCACAACTTCAAGCTGTGAATTGACAACAGAAGGAGAAACAATAGTCCATATGTCCACCTTGGCAAGGATTTCCTGGAAGCTTGTAATGAAGGCTATAAACTGGCTGGGTAGATGTTCCTTCTCTGCAAACATTTTTGTGATGTAGAGAATAGCTTTAGTACACCACGGCTTTATCAACTCCGCAGAAGTGCGGTTCTGAAGGATGTAATAAGCACTTTCTGGACTGAATATGAATGCGGCATTGTTGAAAAACGGAGAGAAGCTCATCAGCTTGGCATAAAGTTTGTCCGGGTCGCTATGTGCGAGAACTTTGATATAGAGTGGAAGGTTCTCTAACTTGGAAGTGGTCATGAACAGGTCGATTTTTTGAGCAGCAAACCTTTGTAGTTCGTCTGTCAGTGAAGCAGATTCGATGACGGTATTTAAAGTCATCAAAAAGTCAAGTCCGTTCGAGGAACTCTTTATGTCGAAGTCAATAGTATTCAGGATTTCCGTTGCAAACGATTGGTTATTGAGCATAATAACCGAGAGCGAGGAATACAGCAAATCGTTAGTTTTTGCCAATTTCAAAAGCTCCTCCATTTCAAATTTCGCAAACTGGCTCTTGGAAACCAACTTGACGAAGTTCTCAATGGTCTCGTGTGTAACTACACGTGCCAACTGCAGTAACTCTTTGGCAGTCAAAACGACGTCACGGAACACGCAAATTTCCAAAGCTTTGTGTATTATAACCTTCTCTGTGAACAGTTGGGAGATCAGCTGGCTATCGCTCAGTATCCACAGTGAATTGGAGAGAATTCGTTTTTCGGTTTCATTCTTAGGTGTGTAGGTGTTGACCAGCTGTCTGTAATCGGCTGCCCTCGTTCGGAGTGAAGTGTCAAGTTCGTCCAAGCTCAAGAACATCTCATTTAAAAGACCTGCAACCAGATACTGTTTATCGGACGACTGTGTGCCCAAATAGAGGGGTCTCCAAAACTTAGCATTGAACAGATTCAACTTGTCGCCAGATGCGTTTATGTTGGTCTGCTGTGCAAGGTAATTGCCAGTCTTAGAGATGAAATCCACGGCCAGTTGTTCCAAGTCATGTTTTGAGACGGAGTCATCTAATATCAATAATTCTAGTCGACGAAGCAAAGCAATAACATCTATGTCGGTCATAGCCACTTTGGTAGTCAAAGCTCTCTTCAATTTGGACAGAGGGAAGCTAACCAGAATTTCGAATATCGAAGAGTTATCGTCTGCCATGGCTGGGGAGCATGCTATGCCAAAGGATTCCTCGAAATTTTTGAACTCCAAAAAGTTCTTGTCCCAATATCTTATTATGACCTCCTTCATGGTCGACAATGGCTCTCCCAAAAAGTACAAGTACTTGGTCAAAAGATTGAGCCAAACGTGGATTTTCTCACTTCCAGCAAACTTGGACTGCTCTAGAACTGCGACAAAAAATGGACTGACGTTCTTCTCATGCTCGCGAGAAATATCTATATATTTGTAAGGAGCCCTCATAACTCTGGATATCGATTCGTCAATTGTGCGGCACACCATGTCAATTTCCTCCTCATCCTTGAAGACTTCGGAAAACTGGTACAGAGAATAAACCAGTGCGTAGGCTTGTGTGTTAAGTACGTGCTCATCATTCCGATGGTCAACAAACGCTAGAGAGGAGTCGATCAAATTTGCTATCACTGTGACCACTTTTGGAATCATTTTGCGATCCTTCAATCTATAAGGGAGCCTCAAAATGGTGGTGAAAACAGAATTTTTCGAGGTTCCAGCATTAAACCACTTATTCTGCTGAGATTCCAAATTGATCTTCAAGTAGCTGTCCAGAATTGCCAAATCAACAGCTCTGAAATTGAATTCTTGTCCGATGTTCAACTTCGGTAGATTCAAAGAGACGGGCTGACCCAAGCATGTTTGGTAATACTCACAAATCTTGAGCAAATTAAAAGCCAGCAGCTTATTGCATGGGTCAGTTTTGTAGCATTCATGAAGAGCACCCGTAACCAGACTTATGTCTGGTAGTCTCTGGTTGATCAGTATTTCAAGAATCTCGCCCCTCACATCGTCAGATATTGAAGAAATACATTTCTGCAATTTTTGAAGGACATCAATCATCAGTTGAGTGCTATTGTGACGAATCAATCCAGTTTCCGAGGATAAGCCTTTAGAGAACGAGCTTCTTCTAAGAGAATTCGGACAAATATATTCGATCAATAGAGACGCTGCTCGACTAGAGCCCAAAATTCTCTTCGGAATCGTAATTCTTATGATCTTCGTGAGTAGTAAGGCCTCGGCGATGGATAGAGCGGAGAGTTTGGGATCGTGGACACCTATGGTATGAGATAGGTTACAGTTGTAGCAGGGAATTAACTCCGGAACTGCAGACAAGATCGATATTATCAAATCAAGCTGCTTTTCGTCCAGCCATGGCTTGCAACTTGTAAGCAAAGTGAAAATCAGTTTATTGTAAATTTTGAAGGTGTGTTCTCCCACAACAACCGGGACTCCTCCTTCATCGTTAAAAGTTTTTTCATCTGAAAATACAAGGCCCTCGTCATAATCTGTGGTGATTTTCAAGAGGAAATCGTGTACCTCAGCACGAACTGTTTCCACGCTGTACAGATCAAGCAATTTCCTCAAAACGTAATCTCCAAAAATCCTGCACTTTGTCATCTTTTTGAACGCACGTTCCTCCACAACATTTTTCAATAAAAACGCAATTATCGATCTTATGAGGTCAGTAGAGTCGTGAGTGCTTATGTACTTGAACAAATTGGTGGTAATTTTTCTATGATTGGATAACAGTTCTTTTCTGGTCAGCGGACTGGACTGAGAACACAGCATTATCCAAAAATTCACAAAATTACTTCTAATTGAACTCCGACCCTTGCACTTGACCGGGTCATCCATTTCTGTTCTGGATGGAACAAGGAGTTGAGGTAGACTCTTTAGCGAGAGATCAAAATTGTCTAGAAACAAGTCCACATATGCTCCCTTGCGAAATTCTAGTAAAGCTGTCATAAGTCTCAATGCAGGGTTAGTCACTCCTGCTTTCTGATTGTTGAGACATCTGTAAAAGATCTTGATATGTTGCACAGAAATCAAATCCTCGATTAACGTTGAGCATGACTTTTGTAGCTCCTGAAATTTTATCCCAAACTTCACTAGCTTGGTCAAATTTTGGAGTGATCCAGAAAGACCAGAATGGTCATTCACAGTGGAATAGTATGAAAATGCTTGGATCAAACTCTTCAAATGGACTGGAGTGTCAAGATAAGCGGTAAGAGCTAACACGCTTTGTGAATCCGAAGTTTCACTCTTTTCCAGTAATTCTAGGTGGCTATTCAAAGTTTCGAGACCACCTACATCAATTTGTGCAACATATTTCGCTTTTTTAGACGACGTGGACATCTTACAAAACTCCAGTGTCCTTACCTAAATTTTTCAAGCCCTAAATATTTTAAATATTTTTAAAGGTCGTGCACTCGTGTATTCAAAAACAAAACAACACGAACAAATCATTTCAATTTTGTTTGCTTAGGTACTTTCAATGTGGGGGGTCAAAGCTGCGGCCCGGCTGAGAAAACAGCGTGAAAGTACCATAGGTGCTCTGGATACGACTACGGTTCCTGGATTTTCTAAATGGATCGTACAAGAAGTTCACGTGGAGACAAAGTTAATCAAGTCCAGCATTGATCAGCTGGGATTGGCTTTGATGCACCACAACGAGTGGATCAATGAAGTTATGGACGAAATCCTTAGCTGCTCAGACGTAAGCGATCTATCGATTTTAGAACAAGAAAAGGAACAGGAGATCAACTGTGAAAAGAGGGAAGAAAAACAACATCAGGAAGATGAGGAAAAACATCAACAACGTGAGCGCAATTCAAATGATAATATGATGGTCTTACTGAGGTCTCCTGCAAAATTCAGGAAAGAGGATTCCCCAGTGAGAGAGCTACATTTTCAACATTTGCAAATGGTCCAGGAACAAACGGAAATTGTCAGTGAGCGGGCACAAAAAATTATCGAAGAATCCCCTAAACAGACAGAGGCTCAATATATGCCGGAGGAGCTTGAGAAAAATGTTGAAGAAACTGGCCTGCAACCTTGTGTCTCACCACCAATCTTGGTTTCAGCTTCAGAAGTGGCTAACTTTTCGGAGGGGCAGGAGGATCCTGATGGTTCCTCGGATATCTCATTCGACGTCATTTCCAAAAATATTCGTAAATCCTTTGCTCGCAGGACTTTGATGAATGAAGAGTCGTCTCCAAAAGAGGAGTTCACACGCCCGATTGTGCATGAAACTGCGACAACAACACCGACAGACAATATTCCAATGCCAGAAGAGAAAGATGAACAACCAGCAACTGATGCCTCTGTTCTTCTAGATGAAGGTGATATCATGTTGAGTGACATGGACAACGATATCAGCTTTCAAATTGGAAAGTTGGAAAAGATCGAGCTTGCACAGATAAGAATACCGCTCAAGACTGACACACAGTCCTCCAAATTGCCTAATAATAATAATACTACTCCAAACTCAGGGAGATCGCCGATAAAGTTTGCAGAGCTACCCTCTAGAGAGCCACTGATGGTGAAGTCAAATAAAAAGAAGTCAATCAGAAAGTCAATGCAACGGACACTTAAAAGGCCAATCAAACATGCTATAGGAGAAACAACCCGCACTCTATTGAAAGAAAATATTCGCGATGAACCATCGCCATTCAAGGACTACAGCACTTCTGGGTTCAATAAACAACCTTATAATTTGCGTCTGCCACCGATTAGCGACTCTGCATCTAATGCTGGTAGCAGTGAGCCGACGATCAAGATCGACAGAGGTGTGACTGGTAGGCTTGATAGTGAAAAGCATGATGCTCTTGAGAACGAATCATACAAGGTTGATCATAGGTCACCTCACAAGACAACAGCGAAAGGAGCGCATACCAATCTTTTATCCCGACTCATGGCTCCTACCGAATCAAGCACAAAGAGAACGAAAGTGTCACCCTTGAAAGCGAACTCGCGACTGTCTAAAACACCAGTTGCCCTTGAAATCCAAGATTCTATGCGCAAATCACGTCTGACTTCTATCAGGCTTGAGAAACAGGAAGCTGGAACACAGACAAGGGGGTCTCCATCGAAGTCGAAATCGAAGTCACTGATACCAACCTCTTTCAACGCCAGAATTGCAACAGAAACGGTCGGAACGGCGGATAAGAACCCTTCGCAAACCAAATTGACCCATTTAGAACTCAAATTACCAAATGAAGCAAACAGGTCAAAGTTGCCTCTAACAGAACAGATGTTGCAACCTAATCGCGGCCGTTCTCACTTTGGACTACATTCACCTGATGCAAAAAGTATTATAGAACTTCGTAAGAAACTGGAGAAGCGCAAAAAGTCTGAACATCTTCTGCAACCTAAAAAGCAACGCACCGATATCAAACTGCGGCAGATCTCTGTTAATCATCCAAAATTCAACAAAATTGCAGAAGCCCAAAGTAAGCTGACAAGCGACGCGCCTGTCTCCAGATCTGTCAAAGTGCCTGTTTTGGATGCAAGTCAGCTTCCGGAGATAAATTCTGACAATGAAGATGACGAAGTTTCTAAGCAACTGGCGCCTTGGGGCTCGAACTCGAACATCAAGCAGCTTCTCCGAAGGCAGGCCAAAATAAATCCCAGCAGCGTATTTGGTAAAGTTAAGCGTATTAGCTGCGCGGAGATTTTTGAAAGAAACTGCTACGGAAATCTAAACATTAAGTGGAATGAATCAGATGTGCTTGGAGCCAAAGAAGCCGAAGACTACGACCGCAAAATGGGTTATAACTATTGACTCTATGTATAACGTAATATTTAGATTTGAAACGCATTGACACCTCACACCGCTACAAATTTTTTTTGTGTTTACCTATTGCCAGGGTTGGCAGGATGGCAGAAAGTATGGGTGTTTTTCTTGATTTCTGTTTTAGGGAAAACCAAAGTTGAGAAAGAAAACAAGCGAATTTTAGAATTGGTCTGCTGGTATTCAAAAGGTGTGGGACGCCGAAACAAGTTGGAGAGATACCTTAAGAGCGCACAGTGAATTCAGCTGCGAGCAAGCGAACCCATTCAAAGAACAGAAACAAGTGTTCCAAAGTTCAAAAAACCAGACGTGTTTTAGAAGGGATACCTAATTAATTTGCAAAAAGGAACAGCTCGTTGCAGAAAGTTATCAACATGTCGAGAGTAAGTATTTCAGTTGTTTCAAGCGCAGCTAACCACCAGGAACTTTCACAGATGCAAATGGACGAAGAGAACATGCCGCAAATCAGCGGAGTAATGACATCCAAAGAAGTCATAGAGAACCAGGGTAAACCTAAACAATCAGTGACTCGTGCGCGCTCTGTTTTAACAGACATTAATAGTAATGCGGGAGTCATTGAAGCGCAGAAACAGAAACCACCTGTTCCTCAACAGCAAAGTCAACGAAAAAACACGAGCCAGTCTGTGAGATCCGTCAAAGTGCGTGCTGACCAGCAATTTTTAGAGAAAGATGACCAAAAGCGTGTGTCTTTGAAGCGACAAGCTATGGACTCCAGCAGTGACTTGTTGGAGCAAGAAGTACAAGATGTCAAGAAGGCCAAAGTTGAACACGACTACACATGGGAGGATTTAGATGCAGATGACGCTGAAGACCCGCTGATGGTCAGCGAGTATGTGAAAGATATTTTTGAGTATTTGCATGAGCTGGAACTCAAGACTCTGCCTGATGCCAACTATTTACACTGGCAAAGAAACCTTCGACCAAAAATGCGGTCTATTCTTGTGGACTGGATGGTTGAAGTTCATCTAAAGTTCAGATTGTTACCAGAAACCCTCTATCTGGCCATTAATATCATGGACCGTTTCATGTCACGCGAAAGTGTTCAGGTTGACAGATTACAACTTTTGGCAACCGGCTCATTATTCATTGCCGCTAAATACGAGGAGGTTTATTCCCCTTCAGTGAAAAACTACGCATATGTTACTGATGGCGGGTTCTCTGAGGAAGAGATCCTGAACGCTGAAAAATTCATCTTGGAGATCTTGAAGTTCAACATGAGTTATCCGAACCCAATGAATTTTCTCAGACGAATTTCGAAGGCGGATGATTACGATGTTCAATCAAGAACCATTGGCAAATACCTACTTGAAATATCTGTGATCGATCATAAATTCATCGGATACCTGCCATCGTTGTGCTCTGCAGCAGCGATGTACATAGCACGCAAGATGTTGTCGAAAAACGAATGGAACGGCAATCTGATTCACTACAGCGGTGGATATAAAGAGAGCGATCTTAAAGAGGTGAGCGAAATGATGATAGACTACCTGATCAGTCCAATTGTTCACGAGGAGTTTTTCAAGAAATACGCATCGCGTAAATTCATGAAAGTTTCCATTTTAGCCAGACAATGGGCCAAAAAGATAACAAGCGAGGGAAAGAGCATCATGGATCCCATGTTGTGACTCTAACTAGTTGCTACGTCCTGCTTCTCACTGCTCCCCAACTATCTAGTAATGACATAATTTCCTCATTAGTATTCTTCCTGGTGTCAGGAGTGTTTTAGTTAATTTTACCACAATTCAAACTCGTTTGTATGACTATGAATTCACGGATCCTGGTGAACAGCCAGGTGAAAAAGTCATTGCAGGAGCAAATAAGCACCTGTCAAAGTCTTTTCTACCTATCCAAGTTTGAAAGGGCTAAGAGTACTGCCGATATGCTGGTCAAATCGGTGGCTACTTCCATGGAATACACATTCACGCATACAGATTCATCGATCGTTCTCACTCCCATAGAGATTGAGCTTATTCTTGCAGGAACCTTTGAGATTTTTGAGTATGTCAGACGATTGGGCCGTCTGCGTGTTCTAAAACCATACCTGTTGGAATTTAAGAGCACGGCTTTTCTTGATTTTCTACGTGAAAGAATACGAGTATATTCTGATCTGATCAAAACAAGATCGCTAATTTACGTTGAGAACGAAGATGTCGGTGTTCTTTGTGACAGAGGTCGGTCTTTGGACCCATCAGCTTACAGCGAACTATTTTACTTAGGTAAAAGACAGGACTCTAGCTTTCAACTGATTCTGGGGTTTGATAAGCTACTTGAGTTTATCAGCCGTCTAATTAAGAGTTACGGGAGCTACGACAGTGCTTTGCATATGGTTTTTGGTTACGACCCGGCGTTCTTCAAAATGGTGGGTGACTGTGTCCAGCTGATTAGACCCTTCGAGATCATGAGCTTTCAGATACTCGATTTTGAAGAGTACATGTGTAATTCGGGAATTGCCATGATGCAAAATCGCGAAAATGTACACGAGACTTGGTATCGATACGTCATTCACCTCCAAGATCAAGCAACTCGATTCAATTTTTTGATGCCGTTGGAAAGCTCTAGTCACTCTAGTGTAGCCAACTACATGAGCTTTTTGTTTCTTACCTTTAGGGAGCCCAAGGAACTAATTTTTGATGGTCTAGAAAATGGCGAAAGTCTGTCATTCATCCGCAAACTGGCCAAGAGTTTAAATATAAAGATATCCCTCCAGGTTGGATCTATAACCTTTGCAAGCCAGAACACTATTCTGCACTTGGAAACTCTCATTGGCGCTTCAATGAAGTTTTTCAATAGTCAAAACTGGCCTCCACAGCTGAGTGTCCTGTGCAAGATTCTGAATAATTTGACATTAAGTTCAGAAGACAGACTCAATGAAGAAATGATGCATTTCAGTCCCGCACAACTACTTTTCAATAGTTGCGAAGAGCTTTCAGAACTAATTGGGAAAGAAGACCTACAGCAGCTGCTCAAACTTTGGGAACAAAATGAAAAGCAGAATGATGATAGTGATGATAGCATTGTTGAGATTAGATTGATAGAGCATGCTTCAAGTGGACATATCAATCATAACGGCAGTCATCAACAAGAAACTGAAGAGGAGGAAAACAGGAAGGTTGCAAAGGGACCACCAGTAGTTTCTCAAAGCAAAGCAGGAGCCCGTGCCGAAGGACGAAAAAGACGAAGACGTAGCTAACTTTACCGATTCTGGACACTAAATATCATTGCTTATAAATAAATAAATAAATAAACTGTTCAATCATGACTATCTAGTCAGCTCAAAGTCCTTCTGAACAGGTTCTTTTCTTCTTTTGGCAATAATGTCAATGGGTTGCGTTTCGTAGGCAACATACATTAAGGAGACGGGAATCGCAAATAATGCAACAAACGCAATGGATGTGGATTTCAAGTTAAACTTGTAGATGTTTGCCAGATTCTCCCTGAAATAAGCAAACTTCTGAACTTCTCTATCGGTACGTAATAAATGTCTACCCACAGCCATGGTCAAGATAAATAATAATCGAGGGGTAAAACTTAATTATTAATTTTTTGAATTTAATCTATGCAAAGAATTAGGGCATCTTTACAAATTCAGCTAAGGCACAATTCGTCGCTGGTGGACTATTATAAACTCTTTCCAAGAACATTTTCTGAAACACGCCCTGGTGATTCAGAGTTTTCGGTGGACCTCAAGAAGCTACGTAGGGAATTTCGTTTGCTGCAAAGTGAAAATCATCCGGATTTGAATCAGGTCAAAGGCGAGGCGTCTGGCGATATCTCCTCTGTCATCAACAATGCATACAATGTTTTATCTAGTCCATTAAAACGATCTCAGTATCTTTTGAAGAAGAATGCGAACATCGATCTCAACAATGATAATGTGAACAAAAAGTTCCAGTTTCAAGATGAATCGGTTCTGATGGAAATCCTAAACATCCACGAGGATTTGGAAGACATTCAAAGTGAACAAGAACTGGACAAACTTCAACATGAAAATGACGAAAGGATCAAGAATAGCATCGCAAATTTAGAGGATCTGTATAAAACCGCTGACTATGAAGCAATAGCTGTTGAAACAGTCAAGCTGAAGTTCTGGGAGAATATAAAGAATGCTTTGAAAGAATGGGAGGCAGGTAAACAGGTAAATTTGACTCATTAACGATTCCGAAGTTTATCACATTTTATATGTCGCATTATCTTTCAATCTATACGGATAACTGTGTAATTTTAACCCTCAGGATTTTGTTATGGGGATTATTTAATTCTGTAGACCCTAATTAAATTGACTATGAACGACAAAAACTCAGAAGATCAACAGAGGAATTTTTGCGAGGTACAGGAATCCACTATAGATTGTGTACACAAGAGAGATCTTCGATCTGCCCGAATGGAAAACGAGATTGAAATCTTGAAAATAGAGAACCAGCGATTGAGGGACCAATTGATAGAGAGGAATCAACCATTTACAGACACAGACCCCACACATGTGCAACATACGGTAAGCGTAAAAGATGCTGATGATCGGAATCGTCTGGAAAATTCAAATTATCAGAGTGGTAATCCGTTGAGGCAAAAGGCACATGATCTGGATCAGATAAAATTGAGATTGATGGAGACAAATCTCTGTCTGACTAATGATCAGCTCAAAAAGGAGAATGAGTTTTTGAAAGCCGAGCAAAAGGTGATATTCAGGGAATTGGAGGCTGCGCATCAATACATTCATGAAGTGATAGTTGAGAGGGAGCAAAAGGAGTCAAGCTCCAAATTTGTAACGCGAAATAATGACGAACCATGTGTGGACGCAAAACCTGAACATTGTGACTGTGAACAGCTAGCTTCCGATTTACTTAGGGCCAAGGAAATCTTGAGGAACATGGATTTGTTTTACAAAAAGGAGTTGGCGGAGAAAGCACAAATGCTGCAGTATTATCAAGACCAGGAGGAGGAGGAGGAGGGCACAACCAATAAAATTGCTAGGAAAGAAAACGAATTATTAAAGTGGTCTTTCGAACTCTTGAGCGCCAAGTTTGTGAAGCTTAACCACGAGCTCTCTAGATACAAAGCACTCAATCTTAATGAAGAAAAGTACCACAAACTACAGCAATTAATTATGGAAAAGGACATAAGAATTGAGGCTCTTAATATCCAACTGCTAAGGCTCATAGAACACATCAATGAGGGAACATTTACATCAAAGGAAACACGATAACGAGGAAGGTCAAATATTTCGCACTGCCTCATGATTTTTTTGAATCGCAAAATGTCATTATAATGTCTCTTCTCGTATATTTACTACAACTAGCGCTTCTTGTTGAGGGTTTGCACCCACAGCAGCCCGGAGAATATAGCGGATTCACAGTGGAACATGTTGGCGATCTTCGAAACCGTACGAAAGCATTATTTTACCATGGCTACAACAGCTATATGGAATACGGATTTCCCTACGACGAGGTCAATCCTGTTTCGTGCCAGCCAGGTATTCGAGATTTTGAGGACAGCAGTAACACATGGAAAAATGATGCTATGGGGAACTTTTCCCTTACATTGTTCGACTCGTTAGATGCGTTTGTAATTCTCGGAGACAAGCCAGGATTTGAACACAATGTTGAACTGATTCGCCAGAATTACGCGAGTTTTGACATCGATTCGAATGTTCAAGTTTTTGAAACCACAATCAGGGTACTTGGTGGTCTTTTGAGTGGCCACCTATATGCCTCTGATACACGAAAAGGATATAGTATTGAAAATTACGATGGTTTTCTTCTGCGCTTAGCATATGATCTTGGAAAAAGGCTTATTCTTGCTTTTGACAACGAGTCTGGAGTTCCATTCCCTCGAACTAACCTGAAGTATGGACCGCGGAAGGTTCCAAAAAGTCTTCAGAAAGAACAATGTACTGCTGGAATAACATCTTTAATACTGGAATTTGCACTGCTGTCTCGATTGACCAACGACCCCGTATTTGAGCTAGTATCAAGAGAGACCTTTTTGAATATCTGGGCTTCGAGAAGCCATTTGGGTCTTCTACCAATGTCTGTGGATGCGAAACTGAATATATTTACTGATCAAATCACTGGGGTTGGTGCCTCCATAGATTCTTTCTATGAGTACGCTCTTAAGTACTCAATTCTTTTTGACGATGAAGTATTTCACGAGATCTGGCAGGAATCTTATCGGGCATTACTGACTCACTCGCAAAACAAAGATGGTATTTTCACCAATATTCATGTTGCCAATGCTGCTGCTGGTAGAGAATGGATTGACGCGTTGGGTGCATTTTTTCCTGGCCTCTTAGTACTGGGAGGTGATCTAAAAAATGCGCTTGATTTTTATATGGCATATTTCAATCTTTGGAATACATACGGAGCTATTCCTGAAAGATGGGACTTTTCGGGGTCTCGATGGGAATACGCTCATGGACAACCGAAGCCTTACCACCCAAATCAATCGTTCCCAGGCATGAACTTGGAACAAACTAAAGAGCTTTTGATGACAGACTCGCTGCTTTTAGAGTGGTATCCTCTCAGACCTGAGTTTGTTGAATCCACATACTTTTTGTACCGAGCAACCAAGGATCCGTTTTTTCTTCGAGTTGGAGAAGCCATCCTCGAGAGATTTGAGAATTATTTTATTACCCCATGCGGATTTGCAGGATTGGAAGACATCAGGAATGAGTTGAGACAGGATCGAATGGAAAGTTTTGTTCTAAGCGAAACATTGAAATATCTTTACCTACTCTTTGATGAAGATAACGATTTGCATAACAAAAACGGAGCAGCCGTATTTTCAACGGAAGCGCATCCTTTTTGGTTTGATAAGAGGATAGAAGTATATGATTTACGCACCAAGATTGTATTAGATGAAGAAGAAGAAGAAGACCACGGCTTGATTGGAACCATCTTGAGCAAAATGTTGCAAGAAAAGCCTCTCGACATAGACATTCAATTTGCAAGGCTTAAAGAAAGAAGAAAAAAATTACCGAGTTATGTCCCTATTCTAATGACAGAAGAGCTACAGTACTGGCTTGATTTATATCACATAAGTCGTCCCGGTACTATAAAAGTTGGTTCGCAATTCTACACTAATCCCAAGACATATCAACTGTTGAAACCTCACTTTACGAAGACCGACCACAATTTAGTGGTGGAGAGCATGGGTTTAAGGTTGGATCCAGATTACTTGCACTTGTCACAATGCGAATATTACAATCAATCTGAGCTGTTAGCCTGGTCCAAAATTTTGCAAAATCCACTGTTCTACCGCTTTACACAAACACACCAGGTCGCTCTTCAAAGTCCAGCGCATTATCGAAATGAAACTCCGATAGAGATCTCCCCCGCCTTTTACAGCATCTACGGAAATAAACTCATGTTCTCTAACTCTGAACAAACATCTACGGAGTTTGATGCTCTGATTGGCTCATTGGATCAAGTGGCAAAGACCCAAGTGTATCGCGTGGTGGAAGGCCCTTTCTACAAACTAAACTCAAGCTCTTCGGTGCCTATTTTGCCTCAAGATCTGTATGTGCCTGTTTTTGATAATTTGCGAATGACCTTTGAGCACTTGGAACCTGGAAACATTGATAAGTACGGGATGTTTCTGGAACCGGATGACTACAACTGTACTCTACGACTACTCAAGATTAACGGTCGAAGCGTGCTTATAGACGACATGATATGGCTTGACTACCACTGGTTTGTAACCTCGAACCCATACGAAACGATCGGACTCACCTCAGAAGGACTAGTGGCTATCAACGGAAAGGTGGTAGCCAACCTTCGGGTTATACCTGATCTGGTATAAGCGGTGCACAGGTGTGACGATTTCGGAAAATTGGGGTCAAAAACAACAAGAATCTTATCTTTAACGGTGTTCCACAATAAACACAAACAAAATCCCTGTCATAAGTCTCGTTTTGTTTAGCTTGTACGTAGTTCAACTGAGTAGGATAAATTTAGCCTTCATCCGATTCAGGCGAGAGAACAATACAGGTGAATATTTCAACAAAAAGCGTTACAGAGATATTATACCCGGATTAAGGTGCAGACTCAAAAAAGAAAAAAAAAGATTGGAAAGCGTAATAATTTGTTTGGCTGTTTCTGACCTCTTGCTTGCACTTGTTCATCCTAATTTTACACTGAGGCATCATCTGAGACTAGATCCACTCAAAAATTTAGTGCTGCAGGTCTGATTGTATGTCTGAATTTGCCAAAACATTTTTTGCCTTTGGCAAACAGAAAGCACCTACGTTGAACATTGCAAACCCCTCGGATGCCAACATGCCTGCTACTAAACTGAACACGACTTCATTTCCATCTGAGATGATCCCGCAACCTGCTACTCCCACAATTGCTCTGAGCGAGAATTCTTTTGCCATGGGTACGACTATAAAGGGAGAGCAGAATGCTCTCAATAAGACTATTAACAACTTGGATCACTCACAACAAAGCAGTAATTTGACTGCGCAACTTTCAACCAACTCTTCTCAACCATTCGAGCTACCTGTTAGCTCTGATGAGCAACGAGTTCCTGTACTATCGGTTACTAGCGATGCAGATACATCTACAGGTATTCCCCGTGGTAAACTCAGGGTAAGTATTATAGAAGCAGTCGGGCTGAATGTGACTTCACAAAACTCACTCCCTTACGTTGTGTGCACGTTTGAGAGCTCCGAATTTGTCACTCAGGGCCCCGAGAGCTTCGATCCACATTCAGATGTGCCACCGCCTTCGGCACAGCCACATCAACACCAACATCAGCCTTCAACACAGCCACATCATAGAAGGCCATTGGTTCGTACTCAAACCTCGTCCCAGCATAATCTGAACATCATGTCCCACAACTACAACTCGTCTAATCCAGTGTGGCATCACAAGGCTATTTTCGATGTTGTGGGAGCCACTTCAGAATTGGACATCTCCGTTTACGATTCTTCGCAAAACGACCACTTTTTGGGTCACGTTCGAATTAAACCTCAGACCATCCAAGAGAACAGGTCAGAACAGTGGCTTGAGTTGAAGTCTCGGATCAACACAGAGTATGTTAGCGGAAAGATTAAAGTTCAAATCGATTATTCAAACACCAGGAAAAGGCAATATGGTCCGGAAGATTTTGACATTTTGAGATTACTTGGAAAGGGAACTTTTGGTCAAGTTTTTCAGGTGCGCAAGAAAGACACTGGCCGTATTTATGCTATGAAAGTGCTCTCTAAGAAGGTGATCGTCAGGAAGAAGGAAATTGCTCACACCATTGGTGAAAGGGACATTTTAGTGCGCACTTCCAGTGCAGATTCCTCGTTTATCGTTGGTCTCAAATTCTCGTTTCAAACTCCAGTCGACCTGTACTTAGTCACCGATTTTATGTCTGGAGGAGAGCTATTTTGGCATTTGCAAAAAGAGGGGAGATTTTCCGAGGAGAGGGCCAAATTTTACATTGCCGAACTGGTGTTAGCGTTGGAACATCTTCATGACAACGACATTGTTTACCGGGACTTGAAGCCAGAAAACATTCTTTTGGATGCAAACGGACACATTGCTTTATGTGACTTTGGTCTTTCGAAGGCCAACTTGACTTCCAATGGAACTACTAATACATTCTGCGGAACTACGGAATATTTGGCACCTGAAGTTTTGCTAGACGAGTCTGGTTACACTAAAATGGTTGATTTTTGGTCTTTAGGTGTCCTTATTTTTGAAATGTGCTGTGGTTGGTCTCCGTTTTATGCAGAGAACACCCAGCAAATGTACAAAAACATTGCTTTCGGAAAAGTGAGATTCCCAAAAGAGATCTTGTCTCCTGAAGGCCGTTCTTTTGTTAAAGGTTTATTAAACAGAAATCCTAGACACAGATTGGGAGCCATTAATGATGCTAGAGAACTTAGAGCCCATCCATTTTTTAACGATATTGATTGGGTTCTTTTGAGACAAAAGAAGGTTCCACCTCCGTTTGTCCCGCATATCGCTAACGAGCTAGACACTTCGAACTTTGATCCTGAGTTTACCAACACTTCAACCTCCGTTATTAATAAACAGCTGTTCATGGGCACTCCATTATCATCCGCAGTTCAGGAGAACTTTAAAGGATTCACTTATGTGGATGATTCTATGATGTTTGACCATCTCAATAGTAACAGCATGAGTAAGAAGCTGGGAAATTCCTATAAACCAGCATTTGGCTCTCTTATTCCCGGAAACCCAAATCTTCCACCCGAGGAGGAAGTTATCGATGAAGATAGCCAAGAGGATGAAGAGGTAAATCAGGATGACATGGATGTTGACGACGATTTTGTCAATGGCCAGTTCGATCTCTAATTTTGGACTTCTATTAAATTTAAAGTAATAAAATAAATGGAGAAAAATTAAAGACATTTTTAACATGTCTACGTACAATGTTTCATCGACATCGTCCTATATGCAGGCCATGCAGTCTATGATAGATGCATTAGGGACAATTCAAATAGAGCCAGATTGTATGAACGCAAAGATACCCAATTTGGTCGATGGAGAAACTAAAAACGATGTTGCAAAACAGGTTACTGAATTGCTGAGACAATTTGAGAATAGTTTGCAACTTAATTTGGAAGATTTATCCTCCGATGATAGTGAAGAAGAAGAGACAAACAGTACCTCTCAATATCTGGACATGATTCAAAGCGAATGCAAGCGCATAAACCCGGAAAATAGTGACCATTTATTTGAAAGCATACTTTCCATTCTAGAATCTGACAATCGTTCAAGTATCGAAAACAATTTGTTTGATCTACTGGGGTATGAAGAGTTTGACCTGATATCGACTATACTTCAAAATGGAGACCAAATTTTAAAGGGTAGAAAAGAACAGTTGAGAGTAAGTGAATTGTTGAGTGAGACGGAAATTAGACAGCAAGCTAATGAAAATCGTAAAGCTTCAAAAAACGTCCAATTGGAGTGGCAGTCTTCAAAACGTGAATATCCTCATGTTTTTCGGGCTCACGATGCAGGCAACGTGATTTCCTTCACAGGAAAAAAATATACCCTTCCATTCGGCACCACGCGCAACTCTTACGAAAACTATGAGGAAATAATCATACCGAAGTCAGAAAGAGATGTTTCCAAGTTCAAGGAAAAATATGTCTCTGTGAAAAGTCTTGATTTTCTTTGTCAGGGGACGTTCAAAGGCTACAAATCATTGAACAGAGTTCAGTCACTGATTTATCCAGTTGCGTACGAGACGCATGAAAATATGTTGGTCTGTGCTCCTACAGGAGCAGGAAAAACAGATGTTGCTCTTTTGACTATCTTACATACTATCAAACAGTTCATGACGGAGTCGGAGACTGAAGACCAGGTCCAAGTTGACATTGATTATGATGAGTTTAAAATAGTTTACGTTGCTCCTTTAAAAGCTCTTGCAGCTGAGATAGTTGAGAAGTTTAGCAGCAAACTGGCATGGCTGGGAATTCAAGTGAGAGAACTTACTGGTGATATGCAGTTGACGAAAGCTGAAATTTTAACTACACAGATTATCGTGACGACCCCAGAGAAATGGGACGTTGTCACACGAAAAGCTACAGGGGATACAGAGCTGGTAGAAAAGGTGAAGTTGCTGATCATTGATGAGGTCCATCTATTGCACGAGGATAGAGGATCGGTCATCGAGACACTGGTTGCGAGAACTTTGCGCCAGGTGGAGAGCTCTCAGTCGATGATAAGGGTCGTGGGTCTTTCTGCCACTTTGCCAAACTTTGTTGATGTCGCGGACTTCTTGGGTGTTAACCGTCAGGTAGGAATGTTTTATTTTGATCAATCTTTTAGGCCTGTTCCGTTAGAGCAGCAGTTGATTGGGGTTCGAGCCAAATCAGGTTCAATGCTGGCGCGAGAAAAGCTGGACAGAACCACTTACTCTAAACTTGCAGCCATGGTGGAACAGGGTCATCAAGTGATGGTTTTTGTTCATTCCAGAAAGGACACCATAAATACTGCCAAGACGTTTATCAGAATGGCAGGCGAAAACGACGAGACTTGGCTCTATGACTGTACGAATGCTCCAAAACATGGCTACTTCGAACGGGAAATGAATAAAAACAAGAATAAGGATTTAAGAGAGCTTTTTAAGTATGGTTTTGGAGTCCATCATGCAGGTATGCTACGGAGTGATAGAAACATAACAGAAAAGATGTTTCTTTCGGGTTCCATCAAAGTTTTGTGTTGTACAGCCACATTAGCCTGGGGTGTCAATCTACCAGCTGCAGTTGTCATTGTGAAGGGAACCCAGGTTTATGACTCTAAAGCAGGAGGATTTGTTGACCTCGGGATCTCAGATGTAATTCAAATTTTTGGCCGTGCTGGAAGACCTCAGTTTGAAAGTCATGGTATTGGAATACTTTGCACCACAAGTGATAAATTGGACCATTATATTTCATTACTTTTGCAACAACATCCGATTGAGTCTAAGTTATCGCAAAAGCTTGTGGATAACCTGAACGCCGAGATATCATTGGGTACAGTGACGAATATAGAGGAAGGAGTACAGTGGCTTGGATACACCTATCTGTATGTTAGAATGAAGCAGAATCCTTTTGCATATGCTATAGACTGGCAAGAACTTGCTAAGGATCCTCTTCTGGTTCAGAAAAGACGAGAAATGATCATTGAGGCCGCAAAGAAACTTCACTCGCTGCAAATGATTGTTTTTGATGAGAGATCAGGGTCGTTCCTGCCCAAAGATTTGGGTAGAGTTGCTTCAGATTTTTATCTGCTGAACGAGTCGGTGGAGGTATTCAATCAAATGGTGAGTCCAAAGGCGACAGAAGCCGATGTTTTGAGCATTATCTCGATGAGTTCTGAATTTGACAATATAAAGTTCCGAGAAGAAGAATCTAAAGAGCTTCAAGAGTTGAAAAATGACAAAACAGCATGTGAGATAGCTGCAGAGGTTTCTACAGCTCAAGGCAAGTCCAACATCTTGCTCCAGTCATACATCTCACGTGCATTAATCAAGGATTCTGCCCTGATGTCTGACACCAATTATGTGGCTCAAAATGGTGCTAGAATATGCCGTGCTCTGTTCTTGATTGGTCTTAATCGCCGTTGGGGTTTATTTGTGCGAGTGATGCTTTCGATCTGCAAATCAATAGAAAAACAGCTTTGGTCGTTTAACCATCCTATGCGTCAATTTGAGCTTCCTCAGCAGATTCATCGAAATATCGAGGCTCACAATCCCTCAATGGAAACCCTGCGTGAAATGGGTTTTTCAGAGCTGGGTGACTTGGTTCACAATTCAAAAATGGGCCCTATTCTTTATCGTTTAACTGGTAGATTTCCGTATCTTTTGGTGGATACCGAGATTTTTCCTGTGACCACTAACGTTCTGAGGGTACATGTGACCATTGAGCCAGATTTTACATGGCACTTTGAGACACACGGAAATATTCAAATTTTTTGGCTTATCGTCGAAGAAAGCGAGAAGGCGTCCATTTTACATTTTGAAAAGTTCCTTCTTAGCAAGAAGCAGATGAACTCTCAATTGGAGATGGACTTCATGATTCCACTAAGTGATCCGGCTCCTCCCCAAATTGTTGTGCGAGCCATCAGCGATAGCTGGATTGGCTCCGAGTCCGTGCATGCGATATCCTTTCAGCACCTGATAAAGCCCCATAACGAAACCATCCAAACAAAATTGCTTCGTTTGCAACCATTACCCATTACAGCACTGCATAACAAAGAGGTGGAAAACATTTATGGGAAGAAATTCCACTACTTCAATCCAATGCAGACAATGACATTCCATACGCTGTACAATCGCAATTCAAGTGTGTTTGTTGGTTCTCCAACCGGTTCTGGAAAGACAGTTGTTGCAGAACTTGCAATATGGCACGCATTCAAGGAGTTCCCGGGATCCAGAGTGGTTTATATTGCTCCTATGAAGGCCTTAGTGAGAGAAAGAGTTGACGATTGGCGTGAAAGAATATCAAAAAATTCTAGCCATAAAGTGGTTGAAATGACCGGTGATTCTCTCCCCGAAGCCCGTGAAGTTCGAGAAGCAGACATAATTATCACCACTCCTGAGAAATTTGATGGTATTTCTCGTAACTGGCAGACACGCAAATTTGTTCAGGATATCTCTCTGGTTATCATGGACGAAATCCACTTGCTAGCCAGTGACAGAGGACCCATTCTTGAGATCATTGTGAGCAGAATGAATTTCATTTCTTCCTTCACCAAGAAGCCTATTCGACTTTTGGGACTCTCTACTGCAGTGTCCAATGCCATAGACATGGCCGGCTGGCTGGGAGTGAAGGAAGGATTATTCAATTTCCCACCCAGTGTCCGGCCTGTGCCTCTGCAGATGTACATTGACGGATTTCCTGATAATCTGGCGTTCTGTCCCCTAATGAAGACCATGAATAAACCCTCATTTATGGCCATTAAACAGCACTCCCCGAAAAAGCCTGTCCTGATTTTTGTTGCTTCAAGAAGACAAACCCGACTGACAGCACTAGACCTTATTCACTTATGTGGAATGGAGGAGGATCCAAGACGGTTTTTGAAGATGGATGAGATTGAGCTTCAGCAGATCTTGCCCAAGGTCAAAGATGATACCCTAAAATTGTCTCTCCAATTTGGAATTGGACTTCATCATGCGGGTCTGGTTGAGAGTGACCGACAAATGTCTCACAAACTGTTTGAGCAAAGCAAAATTCAAATTTTGGTTGCAACATCGACGTTGGCATGGGGAGTCAATCTGCCAGCTTATTTAGTGATCATAAAAGGAACACAATTTTTTGACGCCAAGATTGAAGCGTATAGAGACATGGATCTGACTGATATCTTACAAATGATGGGAAGAGCTGGAAGACCTGCATTTGATACCAGTGGTGTGGCTATGGTTTTTACGAAAGACTCCAAAAAACAGTTCTACAAACACTTTCTCAACGTTGGCTTTCCTGTTGAATCCTCCCTGCACAAAGTTCTTGACAACCACCTGGGTGCAGAGATTGCTGCTGGGACCATAAAGACAAGACAAGATGCAGTGGAATTTCTCACTTGGACATTTTTGTATCGTCGCGCTCATCATAATCCGACTTACTATGGTATAGAGGATAATACTCAGGAAGGTATAAGCAAATTCTTGAGCGATCTTATTGACAAGTCGATCGACAATTTGAAGGAATCTAAGTGTGTCATTTCATTTTCGGACCAGTTGAAGCCTACCCCGTTCTTGCACATTTCATCGTACTACTACCTATCGCACAAAACCTTAAGAAATCTCCTTCGTTCAATAGTACCTAAAGCTACTTTCCGTCAATGTCTTAGATGGCTAGCAGAGGCTACAGAGTATGACGAGCTTCCAACAAGACACGGTGAGGAACTCATCAACATGGAGCTGTCTCAACGAATGAGATATCCTGCAAATGATATGGAAAATGCAGAGTTTATTTGGGATCCCCACATCAAGGCGTATCTACTGTTACAAGCTTTCTTCTCTCGAATTGAGCTTCCAATTGCGGACTATTCACAAGACACGGTTTCTGTTCTGGACCAGAGTTTGCGTATTTTGCAGGCATATATTGATGCCACTGCAGAGCTGGGGTACCTGTCAACAGTGATTACAATGATCAAGTTGATGCAGTGTGTCAAACAGGCAACTTGGTTCGATGAAGACTTCATTTTTTCTTTGCCTGGCATGAAGCGAAAAGCTTGGGAAAACATTCCCAACGATGGAGAACAGATTGATTTGGATTCATCCTCATCTTTGAAAAATGTTGCCGAGCTCAACGATCAAGGAATTGCTGCGTTTTCGCGCAAACATGGCATCAAGAATAGAGATCAATTCAAAAAGATCGTTTCTACACTGCCCGTGGGCTCATTAATTGCCAGCCGCACTGAAAACGAGATCAGTATCGAGCTCACTCATACCAATCCGCCACTAAACCGAGATTTCAAAGTGTATTGTCCAAAGTTTTCTAAACCTCAGCGAGAAACATGGTTTGCCATAGCCTGCAATTTGGAAAACGATTCTATTTACGCTATTAAACGCCTTTCACCCAGAAGAGTTGGCAAGGTCGATAAAGTTGAAGGAAAACTTACGATTTCGACCTCAAAGTCCTTAGACGTGCTGTTGATTTCCGACTTCACAGATCTTAATTATAGAACCGCTGTTTAGTTAGTGTCTTCCCTTTTAATGCATTTATTTGATTACGTGATGTCAAAGCATATTAAGTATAATAATTTATTTATGAGCTTTGAGCAAGAGCTCGACAGCTGCGTTTACTATGCGGCTCTTAGTTTGAACTCCACGACACTCTACACGTACGAAAATTTGAACATCACAAGTCGACTAAGTTTGAACTACTCTGAGCTCGTCTCCAAAAAATTAGGAGACATTAATTCCATACAAGAGAGTAGGATTAATAGTCTTAAGGTTGCAAGCAATGTTGTGTTGAACACTAACAATTTGCACCGAGCTACCCCTAAGAGCGCATTTGTCAATTTGGTACTATTTTATCATAAGAAACTTATTGCAAACAACAATCTGCTTACAATAGTTGTTCTTTGCAATGACAAAATCCTAGACCGATTTGTCTACAATCTGATGGAAAAGATAATGGTGGAATACGTGACTAATTTCAGCCAGAGCGATGATGGCCAGCTAAACTTGGAATTCAAAAGTCACCTACGAGATTTAATATTGGACCAAGAATTGAAATTGCAGCAGTTGACAGCTAATTATGGAGCCACTACCACAGACGAATTGAATGAATTAAGAACACTGATGTCTGCGAACATAGATCAGATCCTCGATCGAGGCGAGAATTTAAACTTCCTTATCAACAAAACCAACAATCTCAACTCATCCGCGGGTTCCTTTAGAAGAAGAACTGTCATGGTTAAAAGAAAACTTTGGTGGTCTAATGCCAAATTTCTAGTTCTTTTAGGAACTGTTATTTCACTTCTCATCTATCTAGTCATTGGCCTTGAATGTGGCCTGCCGTTTTACTCTAAATGTCTCCATCCATCGAAACCATCACAACCTCATCATAGCGATTTCATAATGCAATAAATTATCCTTCATTTTCTGACTCAATGGCATCTATAGTTTGCTGGTTATCATTGTCTTCAACTACATCTCCTTCCAACTCTTTCATTTCTTGCTGGATTTGCTGCGATGCATTCAACACCGGTATTTCTTCTGCTTCCGCATCTTCTGCTTCCTCCGTGTCGTCGTTTGCATCAGCTTCAGCTTCATTTATAGTGAGCTCTTGGTCCTCTTGGTCCTCTTGGTTCTGTTGGACTTCCTGAACCTCTGGCGTTTCCTCGGATTTTTCGTCAGTCTTTAAACGTTTATTTTCATTGTTTTGCGGTAGAGCAGGCTCGTCTTGCTCGTCCTTCTTTTTCTTCTTCTGCTCTTTGCGCAGATTGAACTTCGCAAGTTCTTGGTTTAGTACTGGAACAAAGGATCCGAACTGTGCGCGTTCCAAACCAGTCAGAACATCACTGGCATTCACCACTTTGCGGCCCTGCTCCTTGGCCACCTGTTTCGCATGATGATAAACATAGTTAACAAATAAAACAGACCCACGTTGGACCACCGTTTGCGAGTCTTTGGCGAGAATCATATTCGTTTCTGATTGTGATAAGATCTGTTTGGAAACTTTGTGGACCGTTGCTTTGGGAAAAAGCATAGAATCGATCGATACTTTCTCATTATCTGCAGCCGTCTCAAAATTAGTGTCCTCACCGTCTTTTTTCCATCCCTTCGCTGGCATATTGGTAAGTCAGTATCAAATAATTATCGTGTCTCGCGTAGTTAATTTTGTCGACGCAAGTTTTTCAATCGTCCCGCTTTGGCGTTTCGATCGACCTATCGACAAAATGATCCACTTTGGGTAAACTTAGTATCACTTGAGAAGTGAAAGCGGGTGAAATACATAATTAGAAACCCAATTTCTTTGATATGGATTCACAAAAGGTTTCTGTGGTATTCAAACCCTTGAGCAACTGCCTGGTGAACCTCCCGGCACCTCTCATCAACCCATTTCTTGCTAACAACATCCTCATCCAAGATGTGGCAGTGGAGCTCAGTTTCCGCTCTAGTGGGGCCAAAAAGGACTCCATATATCTCCTGGGATGGAACGGGTACTTTTCAAATAACCCGAAATCCATAGAAATTGACCCTGTTTATGCCAACAGTATTGGACTCCGTGAGTCAAAAAACGCCATGATCAGGCTCGCTCTTTCGCTACCCAAAATCCAATCAGTGGAATTAGAGCCAGAGTCCACATCTGACTGGGAGCTGACGGAAATATACGCTCAAATCATTGAGGATCGGTTTTTAAACCAGGTCAGATGTGCCGTGATGGGCCAGACGCTAGCAGTTTTTCCTAGCTCGAGTGCTAACAACGTTATTAAGTTTGTAGCCAAGAACATCAAGTCCGAGTCTGAGGAAATTGAGAGAGGTATCCTTGGAAACGATTCAGAACTTCATATAATACCGAAGGTGCACAGGAGAGAAAATCCTGGGAGCAGAAACGGATCTACCAGCTCCAAAAGAAGACGGTCCGTTTCTGGTCGTCGTTCTTCTCAATTTGATACCATTCCTTCTTGTCTGCTGAGGTCAATTTCTCTTCCTCATCCAATGTTTGATCATATCGATGGAGAAAATTCGAGTTACAAGATATTTGTGAATCTGGACCAAGATTTTATCAACCATCAGTTCAAATCCATCGACTACGTCCAAGTCTCTGTAATATCTGGTCCTGGAACTCCATCCAAGATTAGTGGCTTTTCCGAAAACGCAAAAGCGACTGAGTCCTCGTCCGCTAACGCTTCTAGAAACAATTCAGCACATTTGGTGGACAGGAATGTCTCAACAACCGTTCAACAAGAAGGTTATGATCTGAAAAAGGTCATTGCCAGACTGGTCCACGATCCGTTTGCTCCTAGCAAAAGCGCAGGTATTTCCAATTTTCTGGCTGTGGCACTTGGAGTTGAAAACCGCTGCGGGGATGTAGTGTGTTTGGAAGCTGCTCCTCAACAATATTTAAAAGATGTTCAAACGTGTATTTTGCACAAAGTCATTACAAGTACAACAACTGTTAATGAGTTAGCCTTGAAGCAAAATCAAGATCGATTGATGAAAGAGGCAGAAACTAAAAAAGAGATGAATACGAAGCTGCAAACATGGTTTATTCAAAATGGGTTTTTGAACTCACCACTCACTGATGGAATGAAATTACCCATAATCAAAGACATATTTCCTCAGGGTGCCACCCTGGAAATCAAAGGTGGAAAAAAATGGGCTCTTTTGGAGGATAAAATACCAAACTTTGAATTGGGTAGTGATGTCCTCAAGACAGGATCTTACGTTCAAGAGACTAAAGAGATAAGCCCTCCCAAAATTGTTGGTCAAGAAAAGCTGATAGCTCAGGTCAAACGCTCAATCAAGCGTGGAAAAAACTGCCTTCTCACCGGAGCTCCAGGAAGTGGAAAAACTCTGATGTTAGAGCACATTGCCTACGATCTGATCAACACAGGTGGGTACTACTCTAGAGTACTCGATTGCGAAACTATATCCAATGATAATTTTAACAACATCAAGTCAGTGATGGATGAGGCTATCAAGGAAGCCAATTGGCACGCTCCTGCTATTTTGATTCTTGAAAATTTCGATTCCCTGATCCCCCAGGAGCTGGAGAACGGAGATTCAGGATTAAGTCGGCAAATCAGTGAGTACTTAGTGAATTATTTGAAACCCATTACAAGAGAACGGCAAATCTCATTATTCTGCACTGCAAAATCCAGGGATGCGCTTAATTCAGTTGCTTTTCAAACACACTTGATCGAAGACGAGTTCAGCCTGAAAGCACCAGATAAGGATCTCCGCAAGAAGTTGTTGATGCATTTTATTGAACAGTATAGTATGGAGCTTGAACAAGAAGAAATCATCAATGAAGTGACTGTCGAAACAGAGGGGTATTTTCCCTGTGACATCAAAGTTTTGATTGATCGTACATTTTATGACCAAATATCCAGTGTGGATGACAACGCCACTTATTTGAAAATGGCCAATTTCCAAAATGCTTTGAAGGGTTTTACCCCCTCCTCCCTGCGAGGAGTCAAGCTTCAAAAATCAAGTGTTGTCTGGAGTGACATAGGCGGTCTCAAAGACGCCAAAAAGGTTCTACTGGAAACATTAGAATGGCCGACAAAATATGCACCAATATTTGCAAACTGTCCGTTACGTTTGCGCTCTGGTATCCTTTTATATGGCTACCCAGGGTGTGGTAAAACTCTCCTTGCCTCTGCAGTTGCTTCCCAATGTGGATTAAATTTTATCTCCATCAAGGGTCCTGAAATATTGAACAAATATATCGGCGCTTCTGAACAGAGCATCAGAGAACTTTTTGAAAGGGCGCAGAGCGCAAAACCTTGTATTCTTTTCTTCGATGAATTTGATTCTATTGCACCGAAAAGAGGTCACGATTCTACGGGAGTTACAGACAGAGTTGTGAACCAGTTATTGACACAAATGGACGGTGCAGAAGGGTTGGATGGAGTTTATGTTCTGGCGGCCACGTCTAGACCCGACCTGATTGATTCTGCTTTGTTGAGACCCGGAAGACTTGACAAGTCTATTTTATGTGATCTTCCAGACATTTCGAATCGTATTGATATTCTTCACACCGTGGCTTCCAAATTCCACATTTCTGAGAGCTGTGATCTAGAAAATCTCGCTCAGAAGTTGGAAGGATACTCAGGAGCCGATTTACAAGCCTTTGTTTACAATGCATACCTCAAAGCAGTCCACGACAGTTTGGACCAACTGAAAATCGTGGATAAGGGTTCCACAGAGGATAGAATTGAATTTTTTAGCATGTTGAAAAGCAACCCTCCAGCCGGTAGTTTGGCCAAACAAGTTGACACCGTTTACAAGAATCTCTTTGGAAACAGCACAGACCAATCTCTAACACAATCCATGGATTCCGATAGCAACAGCTCGCATTATGTTGAGATTACTAATCGGCATTTTGAAATTGCTCTAGAGGAGACCAAGAAGAGTATTTCCAATAAGGAGTTGAGAAACTTCCAGCGAATATACTCTCAGTTTGTCGAGGGTAAGCGGGAAGGCGAACTTCCTAACGGAGAGGCTAGCACAGATATCGGTGGACGGACCACGCTTATGTAAAACCGAGTGTATTATTTCCTAAATCCGGATTAGAAATGTAATGAGAAATTTTTCGGAGCGGGTTCGGTACTTAGGCCGAACCGAACCGTGGGGGTTTTCATTTATATAAGTCTGACAGCTTCGTGACTTGAATGTTACAGTGAAAGTATCTAACCAATTTAACTCTAGTGTTGTTGAATATATTGGCGAACAGTTCGATCAAAAATGGAACCCAGTGTCGAAGACAAGCGAAATCGTGAAGCTACCAAACTTCGCAAAATAAAGACCCTTCTTCCGCGGCTCTTGAAAAAGTCAAATTCGCAAAGCAGCTCGATTTCGTCCGATAGCTCTGTATCGTCCTACCCTTCCAAGCTGGGAATGGTCAGCTCTTCAGACGAGATTGCCGACTTTGCTGATGCATTTGAGCAACTCCCTCCTGGGTGGGAGGTACGCTACGATCCAATACTCCAATTGTACTACTACATTAATCCGCTCGAAAGAATTACGCAATTCGACAGTCCGCTAGAGGTGATCAGACACTGACCAAGACAGCCCCTGATCCTAAACGACTTTTAACGATTCGAAACTTGTATATAAAAACTCAAAGATTCCTTAATGAAAATGGTTCGTCTCTTTCATCAGCCATGTGATCGCTCTTGTGTCTCCTAATTTTTGTAATAGCGGAACAGTTGCAAAACGAATCCTGTCATAGTAATTATTGATCCATTCCACCTGCTCGGGGTCGAGTAAAGCAGTATCAATCAGGTTCCTGCAGAAAGGAACGAGGGTTAGATAGTCAAAGTAAAGCAAACGTGAGCCATCGTCATCTCTAGTTTCAGAAACCAGGAGATCGCTCTCAATGCGAACACCGTATTCATTATCTTGATAATATCCTGGTTCGTCACTTAAAAAGTTTCCCGGTTCCAAAGGCTTGTAATTGTAACTGGTTTCAGCGGGAGACAAACCACATGGACCAGCGTGGACACATATAAAAGTATCAATTCCGTGTCCCGTTCCATGGTTGTAATTCAGCCCCTTCTCCACCAGAGGCTTTCTAGCCAAGGAATCGATATACATTGAGGACGTGCCAGGTTTAAACCGGAGCATTGCCACGTTCAAATGGCCTTTGAGAACAAGAGTGTACTTTTCAATCTCGTCATATGTGGGTTTTTTGAAATGCAATGTGCGAGTTATATCTGTAGTGCCGTCCAGGTATTGTGCACCCGAATCTAGCAAATATATCTTGTGAGGGTCAATGACAGAGAAATCATCCAAAGTAGGGGCATAATGGATAACAGAAGAGTTTGGACCAGAACTGGATATGGTTTCAAAAGACAGACCTTTGAAGTTGGGCATCAAGCTTCGATAATGGGCAGCTTTGGTAGCAACCTCAATTTCATCAACCTGCGCAACTGGAGGTAGAAAAACCTCGTCTAACCAAGCAAATGTGCGAATCAGTGCAACTGAATCCTTTAGTTGCGCAAAACGGTTGGCCCTGATTTCCGTTTCATTCTTGATACCCTTGAACTCCGTTATAAGTGAGCGGTTGATAGCCTCAAAAGCTGTAGAGATGGACGTATACAGCGCGTAATTGGGACTTTTCGACAGAATCACCGTCCGGGAATGCGAACAGGTATTTTTCAGTGCTGGAATGTGGAGCCAAAATTGTGAATAGTCACATATGGTCAAGTCAATTATAGTCTCAAGGTACGCCTCAACTTTTGGCGTCAGTTTCGATTTATCGAGAAACAACGTCACTTTATCCTGTTTCAGCACAGCATAAGAAAAGAAAACTGGATTGTAGGGAATGGAACCCCCTCGAAGATTGAACAGCCAGACAATCTCCTCCAACTGGGAGATTATCATGGCAAAAGCGTCCGTTTCTTCTAGGTATTTGCGAACTCTAGCAATTTTGCTATTCGCATGTTCACCCGCGAATCTCATCTCGTGCTCAAATATGTAGTCATGATCTGGAAGCGGTGGCTTGTAATTTTGTACTTTCATCACTTTATCAACCAAGTTATCCATCAGAGGAAAGAACTCGAGATTAGCTTGGTGACATCTCTCGTTGAAGAAACTACCCAAACTTTGGCTCACAAGACGTGGATCCACAGCAACAGTTTTAAAGAAAGACATTTCAGCCTCTTGAATGCACCATTCCTGCCACGAGATCATTCCCGGAACTCCCTGTTTCAACAAAACCCAATTTTCATCGAGTTGCCGACTCGCCTGAAGAAAATAGCGACCATCTGTCGACAAAGCTGCACTGAATAAAGAAACCACTGCCACTCCTGCGCTCCCGCTGAAACCGGAAATATACTCTCGGCGCTGGTCTTTTGGGGATGTGTACTCACTTTGATGCTCGTCCTCAGATGGAACTATGTATACGCCAATTTTATTAGCCTTCATGAAAGATCTCAAATGCTTTAAACGAAGCGAAGTACTCACCCTCTGAGCCGCAAACACTTTCTTGCCATCATTCTTGTCCTCCTTTTTATCTATCGCCCATTTCTCGTCCATACTTCCTTGAGACTGCGCAAGCTTGACATTACCTCCAAAAAGAGACCACAGGCTCTCGAAACACGAAGTGGTTTTTTCATGAGAGTCAACAAGACGAATTTCTCCACCATCCTCAATTGTGTCCAAACAGTCCTTTAACCCAGGCACATATAGTTCAAGCGGACGAGGAACCATGACTATGCGGAGATAAGATAAAATTATATTGAGACTATCGACCTAATAGTCTAGGCTGTATTAAAATTGCATCGCCACCCAAAAGTCGTTTGTTTTCTTCGCAGTTTGCAGAGTATCAATGTGCATGAGAAACCCTAAGCACATCTACAACATGGGAAGCAAATCAATAGATACTGCGGCTTCTTATATAAGATTTGAGTCTGTGGAATTTGACTCGGCCATCGATCCGTCCAACATGGACCAATACAAAGATAAGGTCTACAAGGTGGAGCCTGTATACCATATAGTCCACGAAAAAGAAGAGAGCTTTGAAGAAGAGAAACAACTACCCTTGTACGAAGATGAAACACAACAGATGGTTACTAGCGAGACAATAAATGCCCAAAACGACATTATATTGCAGCAGAGGGAAGTATCTAAACTAAAAGGTGCTGTAACCTTGCTCCTCGAATTCGTCCTCATCATCTTTATATTGATCTCTATTTTACGAAGACCACAAACTGTTGTTGTTCAGGTTCCAGATATGGCAGATGCCTCAAAAATCGTCATTAATAAAGGTAATATTGCCGTGGTCGTATACCAGGCTAATAATCCCGAATAGACGAACG
Organism: Ogataea nakhonphanomensis; assembly: GCA_030564965.1. NCBI lineage: Eukaryota > Fungi > Ascomycota > Pichiomycetes > Pichiales > Pichiaceae > Ogataea > Ogataea nakhonphanomensis. Next base: position 58,382 of record JAJMAN010000023.1, read on the forward strand.
ATAAAGTATGTCTACTGTTTTTATAATCTAAGTCTCAATCACATTTAAAACATAAGATAACTTACAACTTAGAGGCGAGTCCCAGGTATTTAGCATGGTGTGCGGCATGATCCTTTGTGAAAGAAGAGATGAAATAGTAAGAGTGATCGTAGCCCTCCTCCAGGTGAGACTCAATCTTCCCCTTCAACTTGGACTGCTCGCTAGCTTTGATTAGGTTCTCTGGTAGCAGCTGAGAGTCTCTAAAGTAGAATGGATCGGCTTTTCCTGTGTGGATCAAAATAGGAGTGTCTGGACCGTCGTACTTCTTTATCAATTCTGTTGGATCGTATTCGGCCCACTTAGACTTGTCCTCTCCCAGATATCCTCCAAAGCACTTGTTTCCCCACTGGCAGTTGGAAGGGTTGGAGATTGGAGCAAAAGCACTCACGCTCTTGAACATGCCTGGGTTTTTCAAGTAAAACATCAAGGCACCGTAACCACCCATGGAATGACCTGTAATGGACATGTTATCGAAGTCCAATTGGGAGAACGAGGAGGCCAGCCCTGGAAGCAATTCCTTAAGGACGTAGGAGTACATTCTGTAATTCTTGCTCCACTTCTCCTCGGTTGCATCGACGTAGAATCCCGCTCCACTTCCGAAATCGTAACTTTCATCTTCTCCTTCGATATTGGCACCTCTAGGAGATGTGTCAGGAAAGACCACAGCGAATCCATACTCATTACAGTAAGGTTGCCAGAACCCCTTTTCGGAGCAATTGTTAGGAGTGCAAGTCAAACCAGACAGATAAACCAAGACGGGCAACTTGACATCCGGCTTGTCGTAGTACTGCTTAGGCAAGTACAGATTGACATCCATTTTGGTGTTTGTCTCCTTAGAGTCATGTTGGAGCTTGACCAGCTTGCCTCCAAAGCTCTTGATCTCGGCTTGGGTAGAAAAAGACATGATAGAAAGTAATCGACAAGGAAAAATTGCCTTCAAAACAGCTTGACTTCTGAGCAAAATCAATAGCCTAATTTCGAGGATAACTTTTCCAGATTAGGTAAACTGGAGTAACAAATCAACAAAAGTTTGCACGTGAAACCGGTCACGTGCAATAATTAAGAAACCGGCAACCAATAACTTACATTTCCGGCTTGCGTTGTCTAATCAGTTGGTAATACACGAAGGCCATTGAACAAATAAACCCCGAGGCAGCCAGTGCCATACCCATATAGAATGCACTCCGGATTCCAGTGTATGTGCTGGCCCCATTTTTGAGTTTGTAGTACTCGACTGTGCCGGCAAGACCCAGACCAACAGAAATAGAGTAGTTGACGACTGTGCTGACTAGAGAAGCTGCGAGACCCTGATGACGTCTGGGGAGTTTGTTTGACAAAATTAAAATTCCGGCAGGGAAGCTGATATCCATGCCGAAGCACGAGATTAAAATAGCAGGAAACTTCTGGGCCCAATAGACCTGGCCCCGCGGACGTAGACCCATGATAATCAGAGCGGCTACAAAGCACGCTAAAGCGGTCATCAACATGATGGACGCCGGCACTCGTGCAATGACAACTGCCGTGATCATTCCGGCAAGTAAACCGGCAAAAGCAGCTGGAATAAACTGTATAGCCGCAACGAGTGGACTGAGGTCGAGAATATCGTAAGCGAACCTGAAGGTGTAGAATATCCATATACCAAAGCTTGACCAGCCAAAAGCAATGCAAACCAAGGTGAAAGTAACTGATGCGTTCAAGTGCGGAACTAAGGGATGAGTAGCAGTAGCCTCGATCCGAATAAATGCAACAAGGAACAAAAAACCGATAATCAAAAGAATATAGATGTAGGGAACTTTCCACCCCACTACTGGGCCCTGGTTCAAAGCAAAGTTGACCAGCACAAGTCCTACCACGCCTGTTATAGAGCCATAGAAGTCAAAATGCTCTTTCGTTAGGTTTTTGTGGAGTGTAGCTATATTTTTCGGGATAATAAAGTAGGAGATAATGCTCTTTCCAAAGCATATCATGGCGGTGATATAGTAAAACCAAGGCCACCAGAGTAGCTGTCCAATCATGGCGCTCATGAGGGCACCAAAAACAAATCCCATGGGAGCAACGGCTCCAAAGAACCCAAAAGCTAAATTGCGGAGTTTTCCCACGGGGAAATAATGCCCCATCAGACCCAATGCATTTGGAACAGCAGCTGAAACAGAAAGGCCCTGAAGCGCGCGACACACATCAAAAAACTCGTTCGATCCCGTGTAGTGACTCAACCCAGCAAGAAGAGACCACACGGCAAGACTCACGTAGCTTGAAATGTACACCTTCTTGTACCCCAGCAAATCGCCTATTCTCCCGGAGATCAGAATAAAAGTCCCGACTGTCAGAGAATAGGCCGCAGTCATCCATGAGATCTTTCCCATATCATTCTGGATATTGAATGTCTTGGCAACATAAGGTGCAGGAACCAAAGATTGAGCTAGTAACGACTGTGCGAATATTTGGGATATGGCCATCAGTAGAACAAAAACCAACAGTCGCACCTTTGAAATGCTTTCGAAACTTGGCGATGGCTCGAGAAACTCTACATCCATATCTCCAGAGTCTGAGACTTGCACAGAGGCCTCCGAATTTCTGCTTGGAGTCGCTGACAGTTGTTCGGTCATTGTTTAAAATAGCGAGAAAAAACCGAAGCTACGTGAAAATAATTCCTAAAATCCAAAATGTTCAGAGTTGGGCTAATAAACGTAGTGAGAAATGTGAAGCGTGTGAGCAGATGCAATTTCAGCACCATAAAGCCAGTACGCCCGGTCTCAAGCAAAATCATCAATTTTGCCTGTGCTTCTATGGGTGCAGGACTTGTTTCATACTTGACTTACTCTCAAATCCTGAACGACGCAAGTCAAATTCAGGATCCAACGACGCTGATAAGCGTTGACTCTTCTGTCCAGTCGTTTCCCATGACTACCTCGGAGTGTTTGCTCCAAACACCATTCCAGCTTTTGGGATACGGTGTTAGAACGGTTACGTTCTTGAACATGAAGGTTTACGCTCTCGGCTTGTATGTGGCAAAAGACGACTTGCCATTAGTGAAACAAACCCTCACATTAAAGGTGAGTCCAGATGTTTCCCAGCTGCAATTCTCTCTCAGAGACCCCGTGTTGTCACCTCAGGTGGTGGATCTACTTCTATCTGCTGGCGTCAGGTTTTCTGCCAAGATAGTTCCTGTGCGAAACACCGATTTCAACCATCTCAGAGATGGACTGATCAAATCCATCAAGTCAAATCCTAAATGTAAAGAGCTCATGAAAGGAGACCAAGATGCGGACCAGAAAATCAACAGGGGCCTGGATCAGTTGAGAAAGGCGTTTGGCTCCCGCAAGGTCACAGCATTCAAAGACTCCACCCTGATGCTACAATTATTGAATGACGGGAAGCTGGCTGTGTCGTTCCAGCAATGCACGACCCGGGGAGAAATGGAAAAACCATTCGAGATGGGGATTGTCGAGGAGCCAATGATTGGCCAGTTGCTGTTCTTGAGTTATCTATCGGGAGCCAAACCGTTGAGCGAGGCTGCACGCTCCAAAGCCGTGGAGGGATTTTCGTCTCTGATTTAGATTTGTGTATAGTAAATTTAGGCTACTTCCAACCGTGCGAAACCCCGGAGCTTTTTTCTGCGCGAGTGCACCCCCCAGACTTCCCCCGGATTAAAAAAAAATACACATAAATAGGGCCTTGGCTCGCACCTCCATTAGCATCTGTTTCCAATCAAAACATGGCTGAGGCAAAACAACCGATCAACACCGATTTAGTCACCCTGACAAGGTTTATTCTTGAGGAGCAAAATAGATTTGCTCCTAACGCCACAGGAGAGCTCACTTTACTTCTAAACTCTCTGCAGTACGCGTTCAAATTCATTGCCCACACAATTCGTAGAGCCGAGCTCGTCAATCTTATTGGCCTTGCAGGTATCACCAACGCTACGGGGGATGACCAGAAAAAACTTGATGTCATTGGAGACGACATTTTCATCAACGCAATGAAGAGCTCAGGAAACGTCAAGGTTCTTGTGAGCGAGGAGCAGGAGGACCTTATCATCTTTGAAGGTTCTGAGGGCAATTACGCTGTCTGTTGCGACCCAATTGATGGCTCATCTAATCTTGACGCCGGTGTCTCCGTTGGTACGATTTTTGGAGTCTACAAACTCCAGGCCGGATCGAAGGGCAGCATCAAGGATGTCTTGCGCTCGGGAACTGAGATGGTTGCAGCAGGGTACACCATGTACGGTGCAAGTGCTCACTTGATGATCACTACAGGCCACGGAGTCAACGGATTCACGTTGGACACTCATTTGGGTGAGTTTATTCTTACCAAGCCAAATCTGAAAATCCCAGAAAAAAGAGCTATATACTCGGTCAACGAGGGAAACTCTTACTACTGGCCTCAGGAAGTTCAGGACTTCATTGCCTCGCTGAAGCTCCCTCAGGAAGACAACAAAGGCAAGCCTTATTCAGCAAGATACGTCGGATCTATGGTGGCCGATGTGCACAGAACGCTGTTGTATGGAGGTCTGTTTGCTTATCCAGCAGACTCCAAGTCCAAGTCTGGAAAGCTGCGGATTTTGTATGAATGTTTCCCTATGGCTCTCCTGATGGAGCAGGCTGGAGGAGAAGCTGTTAACGATAAGGGAGAGCGCATTTTGGACTTAGTCCCAAAGAAGATCCACGAAAGAAGCGGAATCTGGCTAGGAAGTAAGAACGAGATCGCTAAATTATTGCACTATATAAAGAAATGATAATGACTGGATATGAACAACTAAACATGAAATCGTGTCCATGTCAATTTTTTCGAATCAATTGTCAAAATGTTAAACTTCGATAATTTCACACATAATAACTATGAGCGACTGTAAGTGAAACATTAGCGCTAGATAAACAGAAGCCAGTCAGACTAACCATTAGTTCGTGTTTTGGATCTTGTGAAACCTTTCACGCCGTTTCTACCAGAAGTTCTGGCTCCAGAAAGAAAGGTGCCTTTCAACCAGAGGCTCATGTGGACGGGTGTCACTTTGCTGATATTTTTGGTCATGAGCGAAATCCCGCTCTATGGTATTACGTCTTCTGACTCCTCTGACCCATTGTATTGGCTTAGAATGATGTTGGCCTCCAACAGAGGTACTTTGATGGAGTTGGGTATCTCGCCAATAGTCACGTCTGGTATGGTTTTCCAGTTGTTACAAGGCACACAATTGCTCACTGTTAACATGGAGAACAAGAAAGATCGTGATCTCTTGCAGATTGCTCAAAAAATCTTTGCCATCATGCTTTCTGTTGGACAGGCAACTGTATATGTTTTGACTGGAATGTATGGGCGTCCTAGTGATTTGGGCACGGGAGTGTGTCTGCTATTGATCTTGCAACTGGTTTTTGCAGCTATTGTGGTCATTCTACTTGACGAGCTGCTGCAAAAAGGTTATGGACTTGGATCCGGTATTTCCCTCTTCATGGCCACCAACATTTGCGAACAGATTTTCTGGAGATGTTTTGCACCTACAACCATCAACAGGGGTCGTGGAACCGAGTTTGAAGGAGCAGTATTGGCGTTTGTGCATCTTCTATTTACTAAGAAGTCCAAGAAAGTTGCTTTGATGGAGGCTTTCTACAGAGACAACGCTGCTAACATGTTCCAAGTGATTGTCACTGTGTTGGTGTTTTTGGCTGTTGTCTATCTGCAATCCCTCAAGGTTGAACTTCCTGTGAAATCCACCAGACAGAGAGGTCCGTACGGATTGTATCCAATTAGACTGTTTTACACGTCGAATATGCCAATCATGCTGCAAAGTGCATTGACCTCCAACATATTTATCATTTCTCAAATGCTCTACACCAGATTCCCAAACAATTTGTTTGTGAAATTGCTTGGTTCTTGGGAACCGAGAGCTGGCTCTCAGCAGCTGTTTGCTTCTTCCGGAATTGCTTACTACATGCAGCCTCCATTTTCTTTGACGGACGCAATTTTAGATCCCGTCAAAACTGCAGTCTACATTATCTTTGTGCTGGCCACCTGTGCATTTTTCTCCAAAACTTGGATTGAGGTGTCTGGTTCCTCTCCAAGGGACGTTGCTAAGCAATTCAAAGAGCAAGGACTAGTTATTGCTGGTCACAGGGAGACTTCAGTTTATAAGGAGCTCAAGAAAATTATTCCTACCGCTGCTGCATTTGGAGGAGCTACAATTGGTGCTCTTTCCGTCATTAGTGACCTTTCTGGATGCTTGGGATCTGGTACCTCAATTTTATTGGCTGTTACTACCATTTACGGATACTATGAAATGGCTGCCAAAGAAGGAGGATTTGTTAAGAGTGTTGGAACAGGATTCAGTGAAATGATGTGAATAAACAAAAAAATACTCATGAAATAAATAAAAATTTCAATAAACTGCAACTCGTTTTTGTGTTTTATATTTATAGTTCTTTGATCATGCCTCCTCAAAACTCCTCATCAAGAAGAATAAAGAACATATCAATATCTAAACCTATAATATACGGCAACATCGCCGACAAGGTGTCCGAATCTAATCCGCTCCCTAAAGGCTCGCCTTCCGACCACACCCACACTTGGAAAGTGTTTGTCGCTGACCCGTTGGGCAACGACTTATCCAGCTATATCCGCAAAGTAGTTTTCAAACTGCACGAAACTTACAACAACCCAACGCGATCGATTGAGCAGCCCCCATTTGAGGTGTCAGAAACAGGCTGGGGAGAGTTTGAGATCGTGATCAAGATATACTTTAATAATGACTGTGGTGAGAAGAACATCACCTTCTACCATCATTTGAAGCTGCATCCATACGGACCAAATTTGGAGGAAAGCCAGAAAACGGGACACGTTGAAAGCGTGTTGTTCGACGAGGTGGTTTTCAACGAGCCTACAGAGAAGATGTTCAGGTTGTTAACAGCAAAGCCTGGGTCGCTGCTGCCTTACAAAAGCGAAACCTCGAAATTCACTAAAGAGGCAGAAAGACAGGAGCTGGATCGAATTGAAAAAGCCTTAGAGCAAATTAAAAAACAGCTCGAGGAAAGAAGTCTTGAATTTAAGGAGCTCGAGCAAGAACGGCAACGACTCGCAGCATGAGAAAGTGTAAATTAATATATTAAGATGACATAATTTTGACATCGACAAGGACGTCTATTGAGAACTGATGTATTCAACAGTCTCCTGAATGACGGTCTGTAGACTATTTTTGGAGCTGTAATATATGTTATAATCGTAATTGACCAGGATTTTGATCATCTCTACCCCCGTTTTGCTGAAAACCATCACGGACGCCAATGGGTAATTACCCCCACCCAGAGGATCTGTGAGACCCAGCTGCTTTGCTAATATTCCACGCGGGTCAACCATGATCGGAAATTTGTAGCCATTTTCCATGTCATAATTGCTAGTCACACCCAGAATAGTAGCATGCAAACTGGCCTCTTGTATCATTTTGAGTAATTCGTGATCAACTTTTCCGGCGCCAAAGAAGAATAGGACCATAGGTAGCGAAAGGTCTGCGGCGTTGTGATCAAACGGAATTCTGGTGTTTGTCCCAGAATTAACCAGACAAATTGATTCTTGTTTCGTAGCAGTCTCCAATAGATCAAATATATTGGATTTCCTCATATGCGCCTGTCTAATTATCGTGCTAGGCATACCGCGTGGACAGGATTGAATAAAGTCTGAGCTGATGGAACCTGAAGTGGAGGGGCGGACTTTTTTGCTCGAGGGTCGCGACTCCGATGCTTCAAAAGTGCGTTTGGCGCACCAGATAACATCTGATGAAGGGAAAGCGCGGGAGCTGAGATGTATAGTCGACATAGCAAAGAGTAAAATGAAGCAGAAGACACGAAATAACCGTGATATATATTCAAAGATGCAGTGCGTGTAACTTAAGCGCTGAAAAATGAGTTTTGCTCAGAAACTAAGAACTCCACCCAATTTTATATGGTTCGTCCAATGACTCTCAGTTTCATGCTACTAGGATCAAAAACAGAAACCTATTATGAACGAAATCAAACAATCACATGGCGAATTATCACGCCAAAGCTGTCACGTGCAACAGACACCTAACACCGTTTCGGTTTTTCCTCTTTTGTCGCATGACCCGAGAGGCGGAGAGAAAAAAAAATGCGTATGCTCCACGGCGGGTAACCCGCTGAAACACTGTCGCTATCTCCTCGCCCGTGATGTTCTGCAGAAAAATGCTTGAGTGTTCACCCCAAAACGGCATTTAGTGGCACACTACTTTTGTCTGTGCACGATAATCTCCAGAGAGTGTTGCATAGACATTCAGATAGATACACTTGGTACATATCTTGGAGCTTAGATTTTTGCACAAGATTGAGTCTCACTCATGCTATCTCCATCTAGTAAGGAATCATCTCTTGCCCCCTTAGGATCGAACCGACTTTCGTCATTTACCTTTGGTGATAAGAAAGTTCCTCTTTCCAAGGTGGAATCTTCTCACGATCCAGCAGAAGAAACTACACAACGTAATTCTGCCAAGGAGGATCCCAACGGTATTGCTAATGTCTTGAACTCTCCTCTGTCTCTATCAGAGGAAGAGGACGGCAAGAAAGGCAACCAAGTACTGGACGGCGACCGACTGTCTCTGGAAACGATTCCGCCACCAACGACTCCATCGTCGCCATCCCAGACCCGCCGAAATGTCAGAGGGTCAGGATCAGGAGGATCCCTGAGCCGCAACGATTCTCTCATTTTTGAGCGTTTGGTTCAGGACCAGTTGCTGGAATCTCAGCCAGTCCCCTCGTCTCTACCTCGGCACTACTCGACCGAGTTGTTCGTGCCAGCTTCGCTTGACCACACGACTCAGATGCCGCATGAAGAATTGGACCAGATGGAAAGGCCTGCTTTTAGGCGTTCATCAACTGCCAATTTGCAGGCCGCCTTTGCCTCTCCTGGGTACCGGAAAATGTCACTTTCGTCCACCAGAACAAACACCAAAGGCAGCACATCTAATTTGACTGAACAGTTGATGTCCTCAAAACCTGCGCGTCCAGTATTGAATCAATCCCTAACAACGTCGCAAATCTCCATTCCACAGCAAAGCTCGCCTGCCACATCACCTTTGTTGAAACAGAACAAATCCACGCTTTCTTTCTGCTCGTACGCGGACTTAATCAGCCAAGAGGACCAGGAACTCAAGTATCCTATCAGAAGACCTAGTATCAGTGCTAGTCTATCTAACTACCCAAGGCTTTCCAGAACAAGCTCGTTTTCTTCGGCCTCCTTTGTCCAAAGATCGCCAGTGAGTGCTCAACTACCCCCATTACAAACTGGGCTGGGACCTTCGTCCTCTGCACAGGCCTCCAACACCTCGCTTTCCCCTTCCGGTGGCCCTATATCGCCCCAGGTGTACGCCAGAGGCCCGCTGAGCCAAAGAGCTTCCAGCGTCGGCAAAAAACTCACTGTTGAGCTCTGCAGCTCGGAATCGGACAACGACACTGATCAGGTTTCTATTCCAACTAAGCTTGCAGGCCTCCACAGAAAAAAGCTGCCTGTTAGACTGTCGAACTCTAGTCAACATTCTTTTAAGACTGGCAGCCAAAATATCGACGATGTCCTTGTGGACGACCGTTCAGACGAGGGAAGTATTAATAGCTTTGTCAGTGAAAGCTTGCGTACCTAGCTCGAATGACATGTACCATGGTTTAACAAATATATTTTATTAGTTATTACTCGCTCAGATAGTTCTTTCTGTTACCTGTCCTGACAAACCTACGCAACATCCATTCGATATCTGCGTCTTTGTCATCCATCGTTCCGAGTCTAACCTCAAACAGTCTCATCTCAAATCTCGGTCCAACCTCGCTCAACTCGACATCATCTTTGGTCCGCACATAAAGATGCTGTCTAACACTGATGAAATCGTCACTGTTGATAAGGCTTATCACTCTGGGAGATTGCGCCTTGACTCCTGGAGGAAACAAATGCTTCAGAATTTGAACAACACGGCCACCGAGCTTCGAGGAAAAATTCTCAAACACCAAATGAGGATATGCTTCGGACTGTGAGCCGACGTTCAATATATCATGGCGAAGAACAACATTATGTAATGTAAAGGTCACAGAGGGTCCGTGAGGAAGATGCGTAATGGTTAGGGTTGTGGGAACACCTCTATGTTCGTGAATCACAATAACGTCAGTGACTCCTGATTTCTTGCAGGTTTCAATCAAATCACTTAAAATATAATTTCCTCTGTTTAATCTCATGGCATTAGGGAACAACAGCTTGATCTCTTTGGTAAATTGTGACAATCTTGATGAAGGACTTCTAGATGTGGTGATTATTATTTTTGGCTCAACAAGCCCCGAAAGCGCAGAGTATTCGTCATCAACCGTCTCTTGGATCGATTCATCATATAAGTAGTCTTTCTGTAACTTATCGTCCTCTGCAATTTCTTTTGGCAGGTTTTTCCCTGATGCTAAAGCATGGCTTAGTTGTCTTCTTTTTTCTATCAACGTTTGCTCTTGCAATTGTTGGGCTTTGCGATAGAGATACTCTCTTCTCTCTCTGGCCTGTCTTCTTAGCATAATTAATTTTTTCAAAAAAAAATTTAGAAAAAATTATTTGAAGAGTGAGAGTAAGTAAGCTACATCAAAATTTCTCAAATCAAAAAACAACCTCTTATAAGATAACGTCTCAACAGTAAATACAAGGATAAGCATATTGTACAATAGTGGTTCGTGCCGGAATAGAGATCACGAAAAGGAAGGCACCCGCTCCTTGAATCTCTAATCAAATTTTAATCGTGCTTAGTTCTTTTTTCTACCGAACAATCCTTTTTTCTGTTTCACCGGTTCCTTGGGTGGTGGTGCTGTATAAACTCCTTGCTGTGGGGCAGCTGGCTTTTGGCTTTGAAAGTTGTTTCCATCGTAAACAGGCTGGCCATACTCATCAAATTGTTGTTGACCAGCATCATAGCTCTGCGAATACTGATTTCCCGAGTACTGGGGGAAATCCTGCCTAACGCGCCATCCCAGTGTGGGGGTTTCGAGCTGCTGTTTATAGGACATGTCTCCTGTCACTGCATATTCAAAAGATCTGATGGTGTCCATCGGCCGTTCGTCTCGGGATCTCGAAGGATTGGATATATCCGGATTCACAATGGTATTACCAAAAACGTCCTTCAATCCAGTCTCGCCCATTGAAGAGTGTCTTTGGTGCTCATTTGCCGACTGCTCAAATGGCTGTGCCTCGTTCATCGCATTTAAGATAGGATCATGCACATTGGCGGAACGCATCTTAAGTCTTTTTTCATCCTCTCCGGTGATCTTGATCTTCATCTTGTCACCGGAAGACTGCGAACCTCTTTTAAACAGACCCATCTTATTTCCGGATGTACTGTAAATTCGGTACAAAACTTTTGTCACATTTTTCTAGGCTTTTAATTTATTAATATACTCATGCCGACGAGGCTTAACTTAGAAACAATACGCAAATTTTGGTAACTACTTTCGCTAAGCGTAGCAGAAAAGTATATTTCGGGGCTGTTACGCGGCTTGTGAACGTGTCTTATTAGCTCATGTAGTACAATGTGTGCTATTTTTATCACGTCAGCTTAGACACTTTAGCGTCGATCGTCTAAGTCGACGTACATTAGCATACAAACATTAACTTGTTTCCCCACACATATTTTATTGTGTAACGATCTTACAAGGAATATTACCTAAACGACTCAGTGATTGAAGATCATTATCGTGGATATTCACACTTGCAGTCATTAGCTAGCTGATTGCTCATCTATTGAGAGGTACTCTTACTGACGTTTGCGCTCTATTCGAAAGTAACGACGAGTATGAAGCAAGCTGTCATTCCGCAGTCCTTACCTCAGTATTCCATGGAGTCTTCTTATTTCAGCTCTTTGGAAGACCTTTTTCAATGGACCGAACGGGTGGCTAAGTTTTACTTCGAACTGGACGACTTCAAAAGATGTGCTGAAAAACTGGCGTGTTATAAGCGAACTATTCAAGAAGGGAATCAAGATGAAGTTAAGCTTTTAGTATGCCATGATTTCAAGGGCGGTTACCAGTCCAACGAAGACGTTGATCCTTTAGGTTATTTTCCTCATCCAGATGGTCGTCATTATTTCATACAGTATCCGCAACTGGTGGACAAGTTCGTCTACTTTTCGCACCACCGTGTCAGCATCCCGCCTGTTTGCTGGATCAACTTTTGTCACCGCAATGGAATCAAATGTTTTGGAACCTTGATATTTGAGGGAAACAGCTACTCCGACTTTGAGGAACTCGATAAGTTGGTTACAAAAAATAATGGAAGATTTGTTTATGCTGACTGTCTTGCTTCTTTGGCAGCTTACTTTGGCTTTGATGGGTATTTGCTGAATATTGAAACAAGATTCAGCAACAGCAAAATTGCCAGTATGCTTGTTCAATTTTTGGAGCAGTTGAGAGCTGAACTGCATGTTCAGGATGCCAATAATGAACTAATCTGGTACGATTCCTACATTTTACCCGATAACAAGGTTAACTATAAAAATGGAGTAACAGAGCATAATTACAACTTTTTTAGCTCGACTGACGCCTTCTTCACAAATTACTGGTGGAATTCAAAACACTTACAAGAAAATATCAAGAACGTCGGAATACTAGGCTCCACACAAAAGATATATGTTGGTTATGATGTCTGGGGGCGAGGAACTATGATCGGTAAAGGAGGTTTTGATTCTGCTTTGGCTTGTCAAATGATTAAGAGGTACAAAGCCAATGTTGCGCTTTTCGCACCAGCTTGGACCTACGAATTTTTGGGAGCTGAAAACTTTCCGAGAAACGATACGAGGTACTGGATGGGCCTTCATGAGGGAGAATCATCTATATCTTCGACATTCAAACCTCACAATGCACCTTTATTCAAGCTCAACGAGTCAAATTTCATATTTTACACAAACTTTGGGTGCGGTGAAGGAACCTCATTTAACGAGCATGGTGACCTCGTATATGATAAATGTTGGGTGAATAGCTCTTTACAAATGGAGCTTCCTATCAATTTACACAAGAGCAATAAAAGCGGTCTTCGATGGTATCTAACTAAAGAAGACTCATTTCATGGCGGTTCATGTCTGGAAGTACATTATGAAGAAGTGACTGATGACAACGGATTCCAGATTTATAACAACCAAGTGATTAATGCTGTGTCTTTGTTTTCTTTTGGAAAAGACTGTCCCTTTTCAACTATCAACATCAAGGTCACATACAAACTTAATCATAAGACGCAATCATTTTTCAAGCTTAAGGTAGGCTACTACATTGAAAGACGTTATCGAAGTGCTCAGAAAGTGCGAAGTGGCCAGTTGGTAATTCCTCTACTATCCACCAATGATCAATGGTACACCATAGAAGAACCATTTCATGTGTCGCTGAAAAACTCACACGAGTTCATTGTCTTAGACACAGTGCATCTATTTTATGAAGAATCAGACGATGTATACATGCGTTCCTATGTTGTTGAGGATAATTCTGTTTCTTCGGTGATTGATAATGAAGAATACGAAAAATTGATGAACAGCGAGATCTATTGCGACGACGAGGATGAGGATTGGATTTTGATTCCTGCTGATTTTTCTCTGGGTACTGAAGAAAATGGTGGGAGACAAACTAGCAAATGGCCAGCGCTTGGAAAAGGTTTACGCAAAGAGAAAGTACTTCAAACATCTTCAGTTCCTACCTTGAAGCTGGGAGAGTTTGCGATAGTAAATGCAAACGACTATCCATCCGAGTCATTTCTGAAAGTTCTACCGGTGAGCAAAGTGGAAAAGTTATATTTTGAGGACCAGCTTCTCTTGTCCTGGACTTGTATAACAGCTCATGTGTTGTATCATCTGGTTTTCATAAATGACAATTTTATGGGCATTTCCACTATTTCTAAGTTTGTGTTTTCAGGTTTAACAACATCTCAGAAAACAGCCATCAAATCGAGTGGAGTAAGTTCTATCAAAGTTCGGATTGATAGTATCAACCGACTTGGGGTTTTGACCAAAGGACGTGACATTCTGATTTAAGGTTTTAATGAGGCTTAACGGCGGCAAAGGTTACATAAAGATTTTGGTGGGTTCCGTCTTTAATTTATAACTTGTTATTACCAAAGGTAATACTACCTGATTGCGAGCTAAAATCCGATTCCGAGCACACGTCTTCACAGACCCTGATGCTACATTCCAAATTCTCGCCCCGCTCATGCATGTCATCAGATGGCCACTTTTACTCACAACCGCCTAATAACATCTTCCGCGTGCCGAATAGCGATTTGAAAACACACGGATCAGCAGGGGATGTGGTGGACTTGCCAAGTAATGGTCGTTTGCAGAATACCGCCCGAGGTACAAAAACTGGACAACTCATGAACTCACAAAAAGGTTTGATGAAGATGAGCTACATCATGATTGACGGGTTGCCCTTTCCGCTGAAAATCGTCTTTCCTAAAAAGATTGCAGCTAAATCGGCTTTGAAAGATGTACATCATAGCAGGCCACAATCACAGTCTGTGACTTCCACTTTTGTATTAGACGTTCTCGAGCCATCTCAAAGCCAAACAGACAAGCCCTCCCAACAACCTCCTGCTCAACTCAAGAAAGACGCTGATCTGTCACCGCAGCTAGTTCTGGAGAGCTCAACCATTAATAATTTGAATGAGCCCATTCATTGCCGACATAAAAAGAGAATTGAGTCGGTTTCCAGCTGCATGTCCGCTTACTTTGATGTGATTCGAGACGATAATATTTTACAGAACTCAGAAAATTTGCCAGGGCTTTGTGACGGAGCTTCACAAAGCGGCGAAGAAGATGAATTTCTAGATGAAAACCATTCAAAGCAACTAAGAAATAACAATGCAGATCCTTCAAAAAGGTTACAGAATAAGCCAGGCCAGAAGAAAGCAAAACTATCATTTTATCCCGCGTGCTACAGAGATGCGTTTGAGCTTATTCAGTCATGTAACATTGCTCCGATGGCGAACGAGACGGAAAATGCTTTTTCTGTTGAAGGTCAAGCAGGAAATGCGGTCCATTTCCCCCCCTTCAGACAGCACGCGAGAAACGCACACAGCGACGCTTCCAAATTATCTCGTGATTATCAATGTCCATCTTATAAAATGCTGACGAGCCTGCGAATAATCAGCGATGATTTCATTAATGCATAAATACAGTTAATTCACTTTAACGGCGATCGAGTAAGCCGACTATCGTATGAAGCCTCACTTATAGTAGTCAAAGGAGAATTATTATGAGCAACATATGTGTGCAGCTGGATGGGTGTCGTAGGTTCCGGCAGTTCACCGCTGTCTTCACAGTAATCGGTATACTCCTCACTTGCGCTGATATCAACTGGATACTCGACCATGGAGTCCTCGATACTATTTGTGCGCGACGTAGGTCTGAAAAGTGTAATTGTCCGACTTCCCGTAGATATTTTGTCGCCAGAACTAAGTTTCGAAGCAGGTGGCTGAAATTTTGAGTTGGATTTAAGTTGTTTCTGCCGCTGCTTTCTTGAACGGTTCAGCCTATTGTTGCAGTCCATCAGTTCAACGCATTTTGAGTGAAAGTCGAAGTCTTCTGGAACTTCATTGATTTCGTCTAGCAACATATCAAATGTTTCAGTTCTAGAAACCTCATCATTAGGGAACCAAGAGTACCTGTGATCCAAAAAATCTAATTCGTCAGAGTCAAGTGCGTCAAGCTGGTGAAATTTGATGCTGGCTGACCTGAAGGGTCTAACTAATTGATGAATATCTGAATCCTGCTTATCATCCGACTTTGCTCTGGATAGTGGGGCTCCCAAACTGCTCCTCTGGTTGGATACAAAGCTACTCTGATCGCTCGCATTCAGTAAACCATCTGAGAGGGAGTTTTCATCTCGCTTGTCAAAGTTTTCAAACTCATTAGATTCATCATCACTGGAAAATAGCTTTCTGTTGAACAGATCTTCTGTTTCATCCAGCTCTAAATCGTCCTCATCATAATTGTTCATGTCTTCGTGAAGGTCGTTGAGAGATTCTATATCGTTGATGAAGTCTCTGAAATCGGTGTCATCTTTCTTCAGCTGATTTCTCATCTCAGCATATTTCATCTGGTCGTAGGATTTATAGTATTTGAGCGATGCATTTCTTCCACTTGCGTCGAAAGAAAAATGAGAGGAGCTGGAGCTCGAGATAGAACCCGTCTCTTGACCCTTTTTGATAAATACAATTGAAAAATCATCTGTCGACTCCGAATTCAACTTCGCTTCTAATGGCTGCTCATTAAGTGTTTCTGGCGAAGATTCTAACTTGTCAAAAGCATAGGTCAATGATCTCGGACTGTTGTCAACACTCCAATCGTGTGTTTTGGTCCCAAATATTGTAGGATTCGGTAAATTTTCAGCTGGTTCTTGTTCCCTTGATAAAGATAGACCGAATCCCAACGGCTGCAGTTTAGATTTTGTGCCATGAGCTGTAGATATTTTATTTCGCAAAAAGCTTTTGATAGGGTTCTTTAGTTTTCGTACGGGGGAAGTAGAAGGTTGTGCTAGAATGACGTCTGATTGTTTATCATGACCAGAGTTCCCACTATCTTTGTGAGGCTTAATAAGGGAGCGCATTTTGAGGTAAAGCAACAGCCAAATAAATTCGCAATAAGTTCATATGTTTCTAAGTCTCTAGTTTAATTATGCAATTATCTCATTTTATGTAATGATGTCAGAGGCCCAATTTTATATTTAGCTTTTTTTATGGAACTTTATTGAAACTATACTATAATATGAATTTCTCTTCGCTCAAGGTATGCATCATTACTGCTTGGTAGCAACACCGTTCGCCCTTTCTGGTCTATTCTGCTTCTTTTCTAACGGATATTGGAATCCTCCCAGACTGAGTCTTTCGTTTCTTTCGACAATCTGGTTCACCTTCTCGCTCAAGTTGAGTGCCAACTCCTGTAGCTTGGATGGCTTGAGCTTGTTACCCTCCACAAATTCGAGATTATTGGACGGCTGGTTGTAAAGAGCAGTGATTTCTTCGTTGGAGATCATTTTCAGAATAGTCGACTTGACAATCTTTTCGTCAATCTGGAAAATGACAGCCAGGTTAGAAACCGACAGCTTGGAATAGAACGACTCGTTCGTAAAAAGATACGTTCTTAATGCCTCGATTTGGAGTTTTTGCAGTAGCATTGCTTTGATTTTATCGCTGTTGTTAAAGAGATCCCAGATCTTGATGGAGTTAATCAACTCGCTTGCTTTCTGCCAGTCTGATTTCAAAAGAGCTTTGGCAGCAAGCATGATGTAGTCTCTGGTGTACTCAGGTGGCCCATCAAATATTTGTCTTTCATGGTACTCAAGGACTCTCTTGAAAGACTTGGAAACTGCGACCCTTCTCTTGGCAAAGTCTGGGTTTTGAGCCATGATAGGAACCTCAATCAATAAAGAAGCAGTGTAGAATGAGCACTCTAGAAGCTCCAAATTAACATGCATGTGGAATGGCAGAAGTCTCTGCTTGTCAACCTGAGACTGTTGCACCTGGAATCTTTGAACACCTTGACCCAAAAGCTCCTTCTGTCTAGGTGAGGTAGCAATTTCGTACAAAGACTGTTGAGCTTCGTGAATGAGACCGCATCGGAACGCACTAAGTCCCAATTGGACAAGTGACCTATTGAACAGAACCTGGAGTTGCGGATCAGCAGTATGAATAGTGGCCTGCAAATGAGACAGCAATAACATATCACGAGCCTTGAAGTATTGATCATTGAACGCATAGTAGTAGATGTGATAGAGAACGGCCTTTTTTCTGAAAACAGAATTTGGCTGTTCGTACAAAACCAAACACAAGGCATCAATCAAACCATTGGTGTACTCGACACCCTGAGGGCCAGATTCCGTAAGTTTTGGGTAGATCTTGGAATCCAGAGTTTCGTCAATTTTCTTCCACACAGTATTCTCTCCAAATATGATCAGCTTGGACGGCTTGTAATAAATGAAATCGATTCTCTTCAAAATAACCCTAGCAAGTTGATCACCCTTTGGAGTAGCCATTTCTTCCTTGGTGATGATGGACTCATAGTAAACTTGAGCTCTGACCATTAAAGTGTACATGGAAGACTCATCTCTCAATCTAGACACATATTCTGTGGAGTGAGGATCAATAGCTAGTAAATGAGATGTGAGCTCGTCAGCCAATCTCTCAACCAAAGAGGCAATAGAGCCGATCATCTGTCTGACGCCGTTCGCATCCGCTTCAGGCTCGGTCTCAATGTCATCGGTTGGAGCGGCAGTTTCACTAACAAGATAGTTGCGGTTCTTCTCCAAAACATCAAGCAAAGCGTTGATGTCTCTCAAGGCAAATTTCCATTGTTCGAGAGGCATAAATGCAGTCTTAGAGTAGAGATCAAATCTGATGGGAACAAGCAATAGATAGATGGAAATGAGATGGAAAGGAGCCTTGGCCAACTGGGCGAGTTCCTCTAACTGTCCAATCTGCTCTGCCAAGTCTACGTTTCTCTTTCCTCTAGTCTCTATGATTGAACGCAAAATGGTGAATATTCCAGCGCTATCTGAGTTAGACGTAGTCTGCGTCTTGGTCTCGTTCTTCTCTGGTTCAGGCTCAATAGAGACTCCGTTTTCGTATGCTTCTGGGTTCTTTCTGTATAGTTCAAGCTCGCCTTGGTGGTCCTTGGTGGACTTCTTGACTCTCTGTTTCACAACATTTAAAGCCTTTGATTCTGATGAATTCAACTTCTTCTTAACATCTTTAGACTGGAACGAGGTAATGGTGTCCTCCAAAAGTGCAAGCGTTTTGATATACAGACGCGGCACGGGGATGTGGAACTGTGGATATCTAGAAACAGATTTGTTCAGCTTGTCAAATTCGCTGGCAATTTTGATCCAGTCCTCAACCATCGAATAGTTCTCTAGCTGATCAACAAGATTGGCGATCTCCTCCAAGTACTTCTCCTTTGCACTCTTGACGACTCTTTTCTCTTCTCCCTCACTGTCAGAGTCGCTGTCTCCACCTCCACTCTTGAAGTTTCTTTTCAAAAAGTATGAAGGGCCTCTAACTTGACCAGTCTGATAATCGTCATCGGAGTCCATGTCAGAACTAGAATCCCAGTCCTCATCGTCCTCTTCATCTTCATCTTCGGATTCCCCTTCTTCAGAAACATCTTCAGCATCAGATCCAGACGAGGAAAGAAGTTCCTCTTCCGAAGAAAGCAATTCCTCGTCTGAAGAGTCCTCTGAATCGTACACGGTCGCAAAAAATCTCGACATAGTGTTATTAAGTAGAATAGATCCTGCTATACCTGTTGCTGATTTTTATGAAAAATTTTATTGCAAGTGCACGACCAGATTGAGAGCCTGAGAACAAGTTCTTCACTCAGCTAGACGTGCCCACGAAAGTAACCTTATTTCTTGCTTCGACAACATGACACAACTGAAAGTAGCAAAAGCAGTGTCAGATTTCTTCTCTCGCTTGCATACTGCCCGTACACCTGCTTCTCAGCTCACATAGTTTTGGATAGCTACTAAAGTCAAAGCAGATCCAATGTGATTATGTAATCCTAATCCGGCTGCCCTGCTCGTTGGAAAAAACTAAAAGAACAACAAGACAAACAAAGCACGCATCACTTATCCAATAATTTTAAACTCGTTGGACTTCCATTCTCAATTGCAAGAATTCTGGCTTAGATCCAAGCAACTGTTTATTTCAAGATGAAGATGCTCACAAAGGTAAGTTTCCTGATTTGTTGACGTGTACAATATACTAACATACGCTCAGTTTGAATCTAAGTCTTCGAGGGCAAAGGGTGTGGCTTTCCACCCCAAAAGACCTTGGATACTGGTGTCATTGCACTCGTCCACAATCCAGCTGTGGGACTACCGAATGGGCACGCTGATCGACCGGTTTGAAGAACACGACGGACCGGTTAGAGCTGTTGATTTCCATCCTACACAACCTATTTTCGCGTCTGGTGGTGATGACTACACTGTTCGAATCTGGTCTTTGCAAACAAGGAAATGTATGTTTACATTGAATGGTCATCTGGATTACGTTAGAACCGTCTTTTTCCATCATGATTTACCATGGGTCATTTCCTGTTCCGACGATCAAACGATTCGGATCTGGAACTGGCAGAACCGTCAAGAAATTGCATGTTTGACAGGTCATAACCACTATGTCATGTCTGCACAGTTCCACCCGATCCAGGATCTCATTGTCTCTGCGTCCTTGGATCAAACCGTGAGGGTTTGGGACATTTCAGGGCTGAGAAAGAAACACTCGGCACCTCAAGGTGGAATGCGTACATTTGATGATCAATTTGCTAGAAACCAGATTCCTCAGCAAGACATATTTGGAAATACAGATGCCGTTGTGAAATACGTGCTTGAGGGACATGACAAGGGTGTCAATTGGGCCTCGTTTCACCCTACATTACCACTCATTGTTTCTGGAGGAGACGACAGAGTTGTCAAACTTTGGAGAATGAGCGAGACTAGAGCATGGGAGGTTGACAGTTGTAGAGGGCACACGAATAATGTTCCTTGTGTTTTGTTTCATCCTTCGGAAGACCTCATCATTTCCGTTGGTGAAGACAGAACAATCAGAACCTGGGATCTCAACAAAAGAACTCCAGTCAAACAGTTTAAGCGTGAAAACGATAGATTCTGGCTTATTGCCGCTCACCCGACTATGAATCTCTTTGCCACATGTCATGATTCGGGTGTCATGGTTTTCAAGCTCGATAGAGAAAGACCAGCTGGTACCATGTTCCAGAACATGTTGTTCTTTATCAACAACGAGAATCAAGTTCAACAGTATCAATTTGATAAACAACAAGTTTCTCTTCCAATGCTCTCCTTGAACAAGATCAGCAAGTCTTGGACGAAAATCAGAAATATCTCCTATAATCCAGCTGAGCGTTCTTTATTGGTTCAGGCAGGAGAAGGGGAAAATGGCGTCTACTCTTATATGGACTTGCCAAAAGAGATTGTTGGTGCTCTTGAACCAAGCCCTAGGGGCGAGGGGTCTGCTACAGCTGCATGTTTCATCGCAAGGAATAGATTTGTCACGTTTTCAAAGATCACTCACAAGCTTGAAGTCAGAGACTTGAAGAACACGGTCACTAAAGTTATAGATTTGGACTCTAGTGTGAAGGATGTGTTATATGCAGGACCAGGTACTGTGTTGTTGATGAAACCAAACGAAGTGATTCATTATGACGTTCAACAAAAGAAGGAACTTGCTAAAATACAGGTTAGCAACGCCAAGTATGCCGTTTGGTCTGCTGATACCCAGCATGTTGCTCTCTTGTCTAAGCACACCATTGTTATTGCGAATAAAAAACTGGAGACTTTGATGTCGATGCACGAAACAATTAGAGTCAAGAGTGCCGCATGGGATGACTCTGGAGTTCTGATATACTCCACGCTTAACCATATCAAGTATGCCTTGCTGAATGGTGATACTGGAACTATCAAAACGCTAGAGAACACCCTCTATGTAGTCAAAGTTTCTGGAAGACAGTGTTACTGTCTGAACAGAAAAGGCGAAGTCCAGTTGATTCCAATTGACCCAACTGAGTACAGATTCAAAAAAGCTCTTATCAATAAGAATTTCAACGAAGTGTTGAGAATCATCAAGTCTTCGAATCTGGTGGGACAGAACATCATTGGTTATCTGCAAGCAAAAGGTTATCCAGAAATTGCATTACAATTTGTGGAGGACTCAGAAACAAGATTTGAGCTTGCTATTGAATGTGATAATTTGGACATTGCTTTGGAAGAGGCTAAAAAGTTGGATAACCCAGTAATTTGGGAGAAGCTTGGTAAGGAAGCGCTTTTGCAAGGTAACGTCCCTATTGTCGAGTTAGTTTATCAAAAGCTGAAGCAGCTTGAAAAACTGTCTTTCCTCTACTTGGTCACAGGTGAAACCGATAAGCTATCCAAGATGGAGCAGATTGCTGAAGCTAGAGGTGAATTCTCTTCTCTTTTCCAGAACACCATCTACTTGAATTCTGTTGAAAAAAGAATCAACACCTTAATTGAAACTGGATTATATCCACTTGCATATGCTACCGCAAAAACAAATGGACTTGATGACATTGCGGAGTCTATTCTTGTGGAATCTGGATTGAGTGAAGCCGACATTCAGATGCCTGATTTCGGTGAGCCTAATACGGTTCCTCAGGTTTCATCGCCAATTGATAGTGCCTGGCCCTTGGAGAAAGCATCTCTATCTTACTTCGAACAAGCTCTTTTAGGTAACTTTGAAGGTCTCTCAATTGATGACCAATCACACAGCCAGACCGTTGCTACTGACAGGTTTGCGGTCAACACTGAAGAAGATGAGAACTTATTTGAAGATGCTGAACCTATTGCAGATGACGACGGTTGGGATCTGGGTGATGAAGAGCTTGAAGTTGAAGTTGATGAGGACGAAGCTCAAGAAGAAGTTGAGGATGTTAGTGCTCTTCCGGGAGAGCTTGGTTTATGGGTTAGAAACTCGAGATGCGCTGCAGGTTATATTGCTGCAGGCGCTTTTGAGCCAGCATCTCAACTTCTTAACAGACAATTGGGAATTGCAAACTTTGAACCTCTCAGAAAAAGATTCATGGAAATATACCAGGCCAACAAAGTTGTGTTCCCAGCTGTTGACGGTCTTCCCTCTCTGAAGTCGTATGTTAGAGCTGATCCTGAAGAAGAGAATATTTCAAAGGTGTCGCCATTTGTTCCTGGATTTGACAGACTTGAAAGCGGGTTACACGAAGGTTTCAAGCTGTTCAAGACCAACAAGCTCGAGGAGGCCATTGAGGTGTTCAGAGAGTTGATTTACGTGGTCACGACGATTGTTGTCTACAATAAGGATGATGAGGAAAAGTGCAAAGAGGTTCTTGAAGTTTGCAAGGAGTACATTCTCGGCTTGTCTGTTGAGCTTGCAAGAAGAGCTCTTCCTCAAGACGATGTGAAGCGCAACCTCGAACTGGCTGCTTACTTCACCAAAGCACGTTTGCAACCAGCGCATAGGGTTAACGCACTTCAAGTTGCCATGACTCAATCTTTCAAATACAAAAATTATGCTTTGGCCTCCTACTTTGCCGGGGAGTTCCTCTCCATAATCTCTTCTGGACCAAGGGCAGAGCAGGCTAACAAGATAAAGACTAAATCCGATTCGATATCCACGGATGCAGTGGACATTGAATTCGATCCGTATGCGGACTTTGATGTTTGCGCGGGTACCTTTAGTCCAATTTACAGGGGTTCTCCTTCAGTCACCGAGGCTCTTACAGGTGCAAGATATCATGTGAGCGAAAAGGGAAAGATCTGCTCCATCACCAAGATTACTTTGATCGGAGCTCCTGCCTCGGGTCTGCGTATTCTGACTTGAAGTATCAATTCCGTACAATGAATTTCGTCATAAATCGTTACATATCGTAGTATTTGCGCTTTTTTGTCTGCATCTTGTACCATGCTTCATACTCGTCAACAAATTTGGCCGGCTTTCCGATGACGGATGCTGGAAGAGAAGCTTTAACCTTGGCAATTATCCGTTTATGGTACTTGTCGGCAGTATCGATTGTCTCAAAGTCATGAAGCTGGCTTCGATAAAAGGGGCCCAAATTTGCCAAACATTCAAGTTCCAGCTCGCTTAGGCTGACATCGTTGGTCATAACGAACCAGCCGATAAGCCATATTATCTTTATGAAGTTGGGGAATTTAAACTTTTCGGGAACTTTGGTGTCGATTTCAATTTGGTACACATCGAGGTGATTTTTCAGACTCAAAAGATTGAGGAAGTTCCCTCCAATTATCACAGAATCACAAGGAGTGTAGACAGAGTGAATCCATCCTGACGGAAGAATCAACAGGTCACCTGCTTCAACGTCAATCTTCACCCCGTTGTTCATGTAAGCAGGATCAATGGGCGTTTTATTCGACTTCAGAGGAAAAATTAAGTCCCCGAACCAAAAGGAATTTTGATCATCTGACAAACACCACCTTTCGTAGACAGTGAGATTTCGTTTTGTTGGAGGATACATTAGGAACTGCTTTTTGCCCCTCAAAATGGTGTAATATACAGATGTGCCACCAAAGTCCACATGGAAATCAGTAAATGAATCCTTGACGGACATCAAGATGTACTTGCTCACTTTAGGTCTCTCTATTTCGTGCTGAGCAAGCTCCATCTTGCACTTAGAGAAAATACTATTGACAACATCAATATCAAGAACAGACTTGGGAAGTTCAATCAAATCGTTCAATTCGGAATCAGAGATTTCAAGACTGATCACGTTCCTTATTCTGTCTCTGTCAGTCGGTTGCAGGTTAAAATAGTCTTTCCATTTTTCGAGGTTCCAATTCGGAGAGTTGTTTTGTGTCAGAACGTCCATAACTGGGAGTTCTTTGTCCATGCCAACGGTTTCGGCAATTTCATTGACAGTTAGCAGAGGAAATTTGAACGAGAGATTGTAGCATTTTTTGTAATTCGAAATATTAGGATTGCAAGCAGGGACAAGAATAGGCTTTTTCAGCTGTGTTTTAAGAATTATCTGTGACAATATTTCATCAGTTACAAAGCCATTTTCGTCTCCATCTACGTCCGCACGCACAATGTATATTAGACTCTCCAAAGGTCGATCATTCTGAAACATCTTGAATTTGTCAATGTGCGGATGTTTGTCAATTTCTCGTAGTTGTTGGCCTTCATTCAAAGCTATGTAATCAATTTTCTTCCTCGAGCGTCCTGATTTGCGTTTCAAAATTGAAGGACCGTGCTTTGGCACGCAATCAGGACAATGATACTGAGCTATGGACTCAATTTCGTGTTTCGCCAAACCCAAACAGAATGGGTGAAACCAATGGTGGCAAGTCTCACAGCCTATCCAATCATAAACCTGTCCGCTTCCAGTAGTGCTCTCATCGGGGGAGTCGCAGATTGGACAGTTGTCGTTCTTGGTTTGTAAGGTCATGTAAACAAAGCCGGGTAAAAGAAAAATTGAAATTTCCAAAATGCTGAAAAAACTCTTGATAAAAAGTACCATTCCACCATGCTAGCTGTGCGCAGAAATTTCGCTACAACTGCTAGACAGTGCGAACAATACTCTTTGAAAAGTGCTATGAATACGATCAAAGACCAGCAATCGGAGATAGATAGCAAAAAATCTGCCGTGATCAGTCCGTATTTCATAAATGGTTTCGAAAATCAGACTACATACGATCCATTTGACTTTTCGTTGGCAAAAATTAGATACTCTGCTAAGCAAGAAAAGGAAAGCAGAAAGAAAAAAATGTCTAATTCTCTTTTCAACACTAAGGAGGTCAACCCGCTCGATTTCTACTGTTTCCCCAAGATGCTGTCCCAATACCTAAGTTCTGGAGGCAACATCCAACATCGCTCTGTGACACAGCTCAAGGACAAGAAGCAAGCTCAAATGACCAAGGCAGTTAAACGCGCAATAAATGCCGGATTTTTGAGTCCTATGGCTCGTGATGTTGCGTTCAACCCGAAAAGAGGTGAAACATTATGAGCATACATACTTTTTTCAATTCAGTGTATATATATATATGATCAAGGTAATTTTTTAGCATCCACACCGACCCACTTAAGATACACGGTAGTTCCCTGGCCGTAAATAGATTTTAGTTGAATATCTCCATGGAAAAGCTTATTGTAAGTTAAACTGAGAGGAAGTCCGTAACCCATACCTGCAATCACATTCGCCTGATTGCCTCCAGTGTTGTTTAAAGTCTTGTACGAGTCCCCATCGACGGAGCTCGAGTCAAATGTTGTAAATGAATAATCAAAAAGTTTGTCCAGAGCTTCTGGATTAATACCGAGTCCTTTGTCAGTTATTCTCATCTCTAACTGATAAAATTGAGGCCCTGACTTATTGACATCGGGTTTGTTAACAACAACTAATGTTTCTATTGGGTCCTTAACATTGTTTTCGATGTGTGCTCTAGTCGAATTCTTAAGAATTTCATTCAGAACATACTCGATATGTGTGGAAATGTAGGGGAATATGATGGGGGTGAGATCGTCTGCGGTGCAAAAATTATCAACGAATTGTTCTGTAGCACTATCGTCGCCATTTATTGTAACTGTTTGCAACTTCATGCGGATTTTCTCGTCGTACTTGAGTGATGCCATATCGTTGACAAAGAAGAACGAGCGACTTAACACCTCCAAAACATTCATGTTCGGCTCAATTATTCCAATCATGTTGAGTTTATCCAGATCTCCACCTTTATAGTTCAATTGCTCGGTCAGTTGAATGTGATGATTTGCCAGCAACCTCATCAGAATTCGCTCTCGCAAATGGTCATTCAAAAATTCAGTCTCGTCCACCATATTGAGTCCGGTGATTTCCTCGAATCCCTCACTTAAAACTGATAAATTATCCGTGTGAATGTCTATCGATTGTTTTAGAACGTCCAGAAAACGGTCATTTTGTTTGATATTCTGAATCTTAAAATCAAAACTGGCGTCTGAAATCTTGCAATCTGGATCACATTCAGCAACAAACTCCATTAAAATCTGAAGTGTTTCGAGATACGCGTTGTATATTTCTGCAACTTTTGCGTTCATCACAACTATGTATGGTAGGCTCATAAATCGCGAAAGTCGACGGGTAACCAGAACAAACATATCGTTTAGGGTCTCGTTTGCATTTTCCACTAGCATCAGAGATTTATCTCGATGGGATGCAGCTGAATTGAACTTGAGAAGATCATTTAGTGAGACAGTTGGCACTGGCCTAGAGGCTTGCTTCTGAATGAAGCTTTCGATATTTGTACGTAAAATATGCTGATTTTGAAGGTGTACATCAGGTTTGCGATCCAAAATGTATTGTGAGTTCCAGCAAGCTTGTCTTGGTTTTTTGATTAAATTGATATGCCTCAAACGTCGCAAAGCAAAAGACATGATTGAACAATTCAATTTCCCCCACAAGAATTTTTATCATGCTTGATAAAATCTTACATACTTTTCAGTTATTTGTTATTCACTTTGGTGCGGCTCAGTAAAAGTTCAGATCCACTTCGTTGGTTATATCTACGAGGAGGAGGTGGGGGAGGCTTTTTACGCCGCAAGCCCCTAGAGTCCACAGATGAGTTAGAAGAGTTGCTCCGCGTACGAATGGCTGTTGGAGAAGGTGAACCTGGAGAATCTATGTCACTCACCAAGGAAGACTCTGATGTATTTTGCATCGGGGAAGGATAGGGTAAGTCGGTGTCTTTGTGCTGCACCGAGATTGATGTTGGGGAGTTTGTGGCAAAAAAGTCGAGTATTAAACATCTTTCAGCTAGTCTCTTGGTTGTTTCCGTGGCTTGTTCAGCAAGGGTCAGATATTTCAGGAGTTCGAGCAGGCTATCTCTTTTATAACCTTCTTCTTTGATGCTGGAAAAGAGAAGCATTGGATATAGCACTCGTAAATATGTGTTTATAAGTGCCTCTTCCTTGATGATAGATAGATTGAAAAGCTCCCTAATCATGATATCTATGATTAATTTTAAATCATTGATGTAAAAGTTACCACACGTGTTTGAGGTTGTGAAGACAAGATACAAGACCTTAAGCATGAGAATTTGAAGAACATGGTCTTGTTCTCTGTTGAAATTGAGAATCAAGACTTCATTAAAATTCTGGAATCGTTGGCTATCTTCTGTCATTTTCAAGAAAAACCCGTTTTCAAGTTGTAGCTGACGCTCAGCGTCCATTATTGTAGAAAAATGGGAAACCATAAACTGCTCATTTAGAACAAGAAGCAGCTTGAACTTTTGGAAGTTGGCAATATCCGATTCTTTAGGAACAACTTTTAAAGTTTCGAAGAGATACTCAACCAGTTGAGAGCCAATCTTGCTCAGATCAGTGCATTCGAACTCATAATTTTTGCAAAGCTCGAAAAGCAATTCGAAATACGAAGTATAATTCAAAATAAAGGGATCTTTAGCACCATAGCTGCTTGATACAAGAGCATAATTATTCAGTGCGCCAACTAGAGTATCAAACCCGTGATAATTTTTCAGTATCTGAAGCGTTCTTTCCTTATCTTTTTGATAGTTCATAATCAAGATCCAGCCTATTATTTTGAGAAGCTTCTCGTTAAGTATTACTGAAGAGTTGATTTGTTCTTTCAAGTCGCTCTCCAGTGAATCTATTTCCAATCCCAAATTACATTCGTTGCATTCGACACTATAGCTTGCTAACGATAGTAATTTCCGTATGCAAAATTCCATGTTTGACTTATAGGAGCCATTACTTATGACGTACTCAGCAATATCGCTGAAGAATTGCTCTTCTGTATCAGGAGTGGTCAGTTGCTCACAATAATCGCTAACAAGAGTCAAATAGTTCACCAACAAAGTGTTTATTCTGGCCTCAGAATAATTTGACTGCGGTTCTATATTCGAGATCTCCTGCTGCAGAAGGTCCTCAGCAATGAGCCAGAATGTGTCCAGCGTGATCTCTTCCTTTTGTGTCAGTTGGACGTTGGTCATTGTGCTGACCCGCCAAGATAAAATCACAGCTGATTTATTTAAGTGTGCCGGATCAAAAATGGCAGCCTTCAAATTTCTGATCGTCTTATATTATGCATGGCCTTTCTGAGGTAAGTTGCGATCTTTGGTTCTAATACCGTAGGTTTATGAGAGTGAGCACAATGCTGAGCGCGCAATGCTTAAAGAAGATTATTCTCGCTCAATAATGTACCATGAATCGTCAATCACGTTGCTACAAGACATAATTGATAGAGTAGAGCAAGAATCGCTAATAAGCCATTTTAATTCAATCAATTCTCTCAATATGCTGAAACTGCAGATCATGAAAAGAATTGATCAGCTCAAGCTGGTGCAGAAGTTCCAAGAGATAAGAGCTGTTAGAGAAAAGACTCCGCAAATTGTAACAGACGAAGTGGAAGTAACACCTTCTGATAACGTTTTAGCAGATCAAATCAAGTTGTTGTTAAGCAAGCATCTGAGTTTTGACCTCAACTCAAACAAGGTTAAATTTATTGATCAAGATAGGATCAATCAGCTGGAACACAATTTGCAATTGATTAATTTCAAGGAGAAATCGTCCAAACAACAAGACCCTGATGATATCAAGATTAAAAACGAAACACTATCGGATCTGAATCTGGTATATTATAGTGAACTTGCTGCAAGTCAAGAGTTTCTTAAGGATCTTGTTCTTCTAATCAAATCAAAAGAACCTAAACCAATCCCAGATCAATACGAGGAGCTTAAAAGTATTATCGATCAGCTACAAAAGAAGATAGCGTCCCAGGAGCGAGACCGAGTCGTTCTTGAAAACCAAATCATCAAATTAAAAGAGCGCTGGAACAACCTTGTGGAAGGTGCACGCAAAAGGAAGGAACTTGAACTTCAACAGCGTGAAGTATGATAATATTTCGTACTACTTATTTAACCTTAGTAGCATGCATCATCTCTTCCTTATTAATCAGATGCTCAATGGTTTCAATACTGCTCAGGAGCTGATCAATATTGGAACTCCACTCATTCAAGTATTCGTTTTCGTTTTTAGGTTTGATGAAACTGACAACCTTTAGTGGACGGTTGATTTTGGCATAGATAACGCCGTCATTAACAAGCTCAATAATGTTGAGCTCCACTTCTTGTTGGTCCAATTGCAACAGCTCACACAGTCTTCCCAAACGAATCGAAGAATAATACTTGGAAATTATTCTCAAGTTATATTCTATCACACGCTTTTGCAAATCTTTGAAATGGAGCTTTCCCTTCTCAGTCGATTGATCAAACGCACTTTCTTTAAACAGTGACTCGCTGTACTGCATTTCAAAAAACTTCCATCCAATAAGCTCGTCGGTAGTGAAGAGCTTGATCAGCTCTTTTTCAACGGCAAGCTTACTCAATAGTTTATCGATTTTAACTCTTGAAATCAGGTCGTTCTGGAGGTTGGAGTATGGAGAAAGGACAACGTAGTAAGCAATCTGTTTTAGTGTCTTCAGTGATTCGACATTATCGCCTTTCACCTTTGGAATGCCATAAATGGCGAGATAATATTTCACCAAATTGATGTAATCATTTTCGCTCAAGGCAATATCGATCATTAATTCGTAGTACTGTAGTTTCTGGTCAGCAAACTTTTCCAGTGACCTGACCAAAATCTTCCTTGAAAGCATCTTGGACAATTGATAATCACCTCTCATGTTACTCAGTGTCATTTGTCTCAAAATGAATTCAATCTTCTCAGTCAATTCCATAGAACCGTACGTTTCGACCTGCAACTCGCACAGAACATCGCAGGCTTTGTCGAGATCACCTTTCTTTTCCAGCATAATGTCACTCAAAATCCTGGTGACTCTGGCACGCTCAGTCTCCACAAATATCTTATTTTCGGTAACTGTGCGAATAGTTTCTATAGTTTCGATCTTAGTGTCTAAATCGCTGATTTCATCCAAGTGGGTCATTGTCTGTTGAATCATCACTCTAACCGAGTCTTTCAGCTGACCTTGCTTCTTCGACAAAAGCATAATTTGCTCGTTCAGCAAAGACCAATCAGCTTTTAAAGCTAGCAAATCTACTAGCTTCACCATTATCCTCTTACATGACGCTAAATCTGATGCCTGTCTAGTTTGCTTCTCCAGTAGCAGAAGTTTGTCAACAGCAGATTTATAGTCTGTCTTGAACAGCTGGTCTATCTGAGGAAGTTGCTCATCAAGAGTCTCGGAGAAATCTTTGTCAGCTTTCAATGGGGCCTCCCTAGACATGTCAAAAGATATACAAGATTATATTCGAATCTTTTGCCACTATATTATTTGTCTGGTTTGGAGCCCGTGGATTTAGGGTAATTTGGTTGCAATATCAGTTCCCTTAGATAGATGCCATTCGTATCACTAGCTGTCTGCCTAAGCATTGGCAATGTATCAAACAATTAGACAGCTTGAGAAAGTGATTGGAGGGAAGGTCATGCTTCCTTGAGGCGTATCCTATCTTAGTATATCGTGTTTTGTACACCTCACACCTCTGTTATTTTTGCTCTAGATATTTTGATCTGAATACGAAAAACACAGCTATCGTACCGACTTTCTGGCGATGAACTTAACGACAGATTTTGGCTACGCCTCAGTTAACCAATCCATAAATCTACAATGGGTGTTTATGGTTGAGTGGCTGATAGCATTATTTGGGTCGATTGGCATTATATTTTACTTTAATCGGCTGATCGGCTCTTTGCTCTCGTTTACATTGAAATATGTTCTCTGGAAACGGTGCAAAGTGCGACTAAAGGTTCAGTCATATAAAGTCTCCTTTCTTGGAGGTCGTATCTTTTTCAAAGATGTGACAATTATTACTAGAAATGAAATGGTACTTATTCATCAGGGATGGCTCACCTGGCGTTACTGGCTCGCATCTGTGCGTCGATCTGGTTTTGTTCAGGAGCAAACGAATCCTAAAAATAATGAACTCCCGACCCGGTTGTTGATGGAGATTTACGGTTGTGAAATATTCATGTTCAATCGAATGGGTGTTTACGAAGAGTTGTTTTCTAAGCTAAATAAAGACCAGAATGGTAAGGAAAACAAGTTTGATCATCTCGAGAGAAGTACTGAGGCATCCAGCGACCACCAGACTCTTGAGGATACTGACAATAAGTCCACGCAGAGACCGATCCCTAGTTTCATCAAACTGTTACCTCTCAAGATCCATATCAAGCAAGGGTCTCTAGTTATTGGGAACGAGACAACAACGTCTTTGTTAGTCGGTTCGTACACATCCCTTGACTGCTTGTTTGATTTTCTGAAGCCTGCATCTTCTTTGGATGCTCTTCGCGCCGATCATGAAATTAGGGCATATCAGCTTCAACTGTTTTTGAGGCCGAACATTTCTTTCAAATCAGTTGATCAGCTAACTCACGAATTTGAACATAAAGATAGCAATGCCTTTGTTGAATTTTTCCACAAATTAGGGATTCGAAATCACAAATTCAGTGAATCACAGTCGGTGAATAAAGAGAAAACGCTACCCGACTGGCATGGACTTGAGCGGTATCTTACTTCCGCAACCATGGATACGACTGGAAATGGTAGCAAAACAGCTTCAGAGAATAAGGATGAAGCCCTGGTATTTGCCCCTTCTGAATATGCAAGGTATTCGCATATTTTCGATTCTGAGTATGTGGATATTCATTATTATTACGATACACCTGGTGAGATGTCTGCCTCCCAAAATTTGAAATCTGAGGAAAAGTCATCGACTTGCGCACAAAATAAAACAGCGCCCGCTAATAACGTTGATATTTCCATTTCCAAAGGTGTGATTCACTACGGTCCATGGGCAGATAAAGAAAGGATCCGTTTGCATCAAATGTTGTTTCCATCTTTATGCAGGGATGAGAAACCTTTGAGCCCTGACCCCTTTGGCTCTAAAAGGACGTACACAGGATTTTGGATGTATATCCAAACCATTGACGAACTCGTGATTCGGGTACCCTTCAGAGAAAGCAGCAAAGATGTGTTGTACTCAAACTGCGAACAAACATCGAATCAGCTTGAGCGTCGTCCTTTCGGGTGGATCGAGGTCAAGTTGGGGCAGGATTCTGTTTTCAATAGCTCAACATCATATATTCCTTTGACAGATTCTGGCTGGGATAATCAATTCCACCTTGATCTACTCAACCCTTCGATTTCCTCTAGTGTCAACCATCACGTATTTTTCAAAGCCATGAAGCATACTGTCGATGCAGAAGTTGGATATCCATTACAATGGAATGGTTCCGCTAAGTGGATTTTCAATAACCAGTCCACTAATGCAGAACTCTATTTTTTGAGGGAACACATAGATCTGCTCACAGACATGTTTGGAGATTTCAGCTCCGGGGAGCCAACTTCTTACGAACTATTCAGACCCTTTTTTTATGTCATTAACTGGAATGTTCACAATTACAACATTTACTTGAACTTGAATGAGAAGAATATTGTCAGTCACCCACTAGACTACAATGATAACATTTACATATCATTTGCTGGCGCAGATCTGGAATTGGCTGTTGATATTCCAATGGATTCTATCGTGAGCAAAGCAACGACATTCAATTACAAACTGAACACAACATTTGATCTGGTCGTTCACTTACCTCCGTGGCATACTGGTCACAACTTTCTTAAAACAAAAGAGGTTGGTCGAGCCAATAACTTTGAGATGAGTGGCTCGTTTACTTACTATAATTTGGTTGAAATTGATACAGTTGATACCATAGTTGTCAATTGTACCTGTGAAGATACAACTCTCCAGTGCTACGGCTTTATCATCAGGTACGTCTTGCTACTCAAAGCGAACTACTTTGGAGAAGACATCAATTTTCAAACTCTGAATGAGTTTCTTGATGAGATGAATGATAAAACCGATGAGAAGCATGAAGATTATGAGTTCAAACCATATGCTATGCGATTGAGAAATGAGACTGACTTGCTATTCTCGTTTTGTGTCAAAAATGGATGTTTGGTCCTTCCGTCACATGTATACGATTGCGAGTCTCACATTGCATTGCATTTTGATTCTTTAGACATTGATCTCAGATTCAATAATTACTATATGGATTTGCAGGCTAACTTTTCGGAAATTTATGGTCGTTCAGTGGAAAATGCTGATGAGCGTGTTATCAACGATGTGGTTGCCATGAACGAGGATTTTAAACCTCAAATATTCATTGACCATTTACCCATACATGGACACAGAGCCTTTGGATTGCCTCCTGATGAACCTACATATTACTGTAGGTGGTCCTTTCATCCGGGAGAGATTCTTGTTGACTCGGAACCTTTGATTTTGGATTTTTTGAAGCGTTCGGTGGCTGTTCTTGGTGTTGGATATAATGATCTGGAAAATTCACTGGATTTGCCTATTGAGGACTTGTCTGACATTTTGAATTTGACCTTCAGTTGCCCCGTGGTTCAGGTTAAACTTCATACCCCTTCTAGCTTACTGAAAATCAAGTTGGAATCGTTACTTTTGACCATGTCTGATCAAAGCACACAATCATACAATAGCCGAATCAATTTGAAAATTGGTGATATCTCGGCAACTTCAACACGAAACAACGAAACTGTCTTAGACCTCAATACTTCCTTGTACCTAACTGACTTTGTCAGAAAACCCGATTTCTCTATAAGAAGGGACACTCAAAAAGCTCATATTCAGGCCCACGATGCTCCGTTTCATAGGTGTCCATTTCTGGTGGACTCTGAAGACAGATTAGGTGAGTATCGTCAAAACTATGGGTGTATGAGACAGTTCATCAATCTTCCTGATATACCTGCACCTCTCAATTTAGATGCAGCTGATCTGCTGATCAATAGTTTCCCAAAAAGATTACAAGAGTACTTCAAATCACATCAAAATATCTCGAACACCTCAATTGCCTCTAGTGAGTATCGTTCCCGATCACACAACCATGTGCATAATCCAGGGACCAATGAGGATGACGGATTCGAGAATGACAATATAGTTTGCACTTTTGGTGCGGTAGATGGATTCATTGACCCAGAAGTCTCCCTAGTTGTGGCAGACGTTTTATCTGTTTTGGAAGTATATTCAGTGACCAATATTTTGGACCAAATTCAAGGTGATTTCATAACTCACTTAATGAAGACCCACAATACCATTAGTCAGAAGATCAAGGTCAAGGTAGTGATACCTGTTGTTAATTTGAAGGTTGCTGGATCCAAGTCGTCGACCGACTACATTGGTATCAAACTTTTACATCCTACCCTGGGGGGGCAAGTTCAAGAACAAGAGTTTAGCACTACGAATTTGGAGTTTCCAAGGTCTTACATCAGTCTTATATCCGAGAAGAGGAGCGTTTGCCATCTAGACCTGACCAATGTCAGAACTGATATATCAAAAGAAAGATCTGTACTTTCGGTTGTTGCTAATGGCGAAAACCTGCAAATTGACTTTGATCTTATGGACTATGATTGGATTGATAGTTTTGTTTCAGAGCTGATGTCTCCAATCGAAAAAGCCGTTGATTTGCTAAATAAATGCACTGCACTGAAAACCAAGGCTAAGATCGACGTCATTTACTCCATCACAAAGGCAGGTATTGATTATTCGGTCCGTCATGATCCATCCTGTATTACAAAACCATCGTACATCAGTAAGTTTTCTGATGAGCATATCAGAAAGGAAGACAGTTGGAAGATATTCACAAGAATCAGGCACATAGCGTATAACCTACCAAAAGA
Organism: Ogataea nakhonphanomensis; assembly: GCA_030564965.1. Classification (NCBI taxonomy): domain Eukaryota; kingdom Fungi; phylum Ascomycota; class Pichiomycetes; order Pichiales; family Pichiaceae; genus Ogataea; species Ogataea nakhonphanomensis. The sequence goes on from JAJMAN010000023.1 coordinate 93,621, forward strand.
GTGGCATCAGTCAATTCAAACTAGGTTCGATGTTGAAGATTTTTCGGCTCCTGATGATGCTAAACAGAAGGTGTTCGATGCTTTTTTGAACTGGAGACGATGGGAGTTTAGCAACATCTCCACTAGTCATGTGCTGCGCAATGTTTTTGGCGAAGACCAGGTTTCACACACTCCTGAGTCTGTTTATCTCAAAACCAAATTGCTGACAACTAAACTCAACATTCTACCTTTCAACAACTTGGCTATAATCAAAAATATAGACCTGGCGCTTGACCAAGGAGAGCTAACTGAAGATCTACGACAAAGTACTGAAGAATTGAGTAGTGTTGCAATCGAGAATCAGATGAATGCCACTTTATCAGTAAGTTCAGTCAACACAAATTTTAACTGCACCAAGAATTCCATTTCTTATATCAATCAGCTATTACTGAACATGGTATCCAAAAGAAAACTTGACAGAGATGATTCTTCTTTTGAGCAACTATCCAGTCCTCCATCCAAGTCTTTATCCAAGTTTGATTCGATTACATTCAGTGTGAACTTGTTGGTGAGAGAATTCAAACATATTATTGCAATTGATCGTACAACTATTGATATACGTGGGAACAATTCGGCTTTATCAATAACTGGTCTTCATACAAATGGTGATACACATGCTGCTTTTTTGCTGAACAACTCCACAACTAGCATTGATCTGTTATTAGATAAAATGAAACTGATTCAGTTTCGTTCTCTAGAAAACTCGCTTGTTGCTGCCAAGTCAGGAGCTTCCAAAAGAAACCAAGTATACTTTGATCTGTCTACAACATCTGCAAACCTGAGTGCTATTGCAGGCTCCGAGACATACCTGAAAGCTTTGATAATTTTCAGTAACGAAGAGTATCCAATGCTCAAACCGCTAATTCACAATCTGTCATCACTTCAAACACTGAAAACACCCTCGCAAAATGAACTAGTTTTGGGCGGTAATAAAACTTTTGAAGATTCGATAGGAAAGCTCGCTGCAAGTGTGTACGTTTCCAAACTGTCTATTCACCTAGGAGTTCTATCTCCAATTCTCATAAGGATGGATATGCAAGATATTGTATTTGATACAATCAAGTCCGAATCACGGTTGGCCACCAATCTCACAGTATCACGGACGAACATCAATTGCTTCTCCGCCTCGATCTTGCGCCAGATTTTAATGGGAGTTGTGACGGTAAGTAACCTCAGATTTTCGATCAACTTAATGAAAAAAAATAAAGAGCTGAATATTTTCACAGATCTTCATGCTGATCATCTGAAAGTCAATACCTCCCAGCACAACATGTTGTATCTGGCAAAATTGGGAGAGTCTGATTTGCTCATGATTCAAGATAATTGGATAAAATTGAAAGAAGCATTTTCTTGTTTCCACTGCAAGAACTCACAACAAGCATCATCCACAGTTTCACTTGAAGCCGAAAGCGATGTTTTGAAATACTGCATCAACTTTACATTGGACAGTCTTTCTTTTGTTTGTCTACTAAATAATAACCAGACATACCTTGACTCTTCCAAAATAGCACTGAAGTTTGTGAGCTCTGATTTTAATCATAGTAACACCAAAACTCAAACAGTGGTCAAGATTCCATCGACTAGGATCATCATGATGTCACACGGTAGACAAACTTCCAAATACACTCTTGGTGATTTCAACATAGAGTTACGGGGCACTGTTTCCGTATTTTCAGAGAAGAGGCTTTACGAGCTGGAGCTGATTAGTGAGCATTGCAGAGTGGCTCTCAATCCATATTTTGCCAATGAACTTATCAACTTTTATGCTGATTTCCAGAAAAAGTTCAACTCCTATAGATTTCCAAAAGAGAGTGCTCCGCACAACAATGTGAACGTGGAAGAGATTTGGGACTTTCTGAGTGTCTACTCCATTCGCATAGTGTCAAGAAATTTATGTCTTGGCTGGTTGTTACCTGAAATCAGTCGCGCGCATGCCAGCTCCGATTCTGATATTCCTGGGTTTATCATTGGCTATGAGAATGCCGAAGTACATTGTTCAACAAAGATGGGCAATGTTTTAGTTTCAGGAATGTATCTGGCTACTGCACATGGGTTTCAATCTACCAATTTTTACTCTGTGTCAGACGAGAGTCTTAGCGAGAATCGTGCCTTTTTCCCAAGGTTTGAACTTGATTACAACGTACTACACACGAAAGAGGGAAGAGATATCAAGGCTAGGCTTCAAGGTGACGAGGTTGACTTCAAGTTAAAAACAACAATATTTACTGTGTCTGAGCGCCTGGCACACTCAATCATTCTTGTTCAAGAGAAGCTCGAATCGCTGAACTCGTTGCAGGTCACGCAGGCGGAAAGCCCAGACGGGTCACATAACCTTCTGTCTTCGTTTCACTCAGATTTACAGTCTGTTGGATGCATATTTACATTCAATGGTGCTTCCATTATGGTGATCCATCCAGGAACGGGTGAGGGTGGAAAATCAACCTCTTTGGCCTTGCAAGCTCCGTCTATACAGATTGCTGCTGACTACATCAAGTGTCGTGATGCACTGAAGAAACATGTCATTACAGTGCAAGCCATAACTTCTAGAACAGACAATGTCCTATCTGCTTCTTCAGTTCCCGTTATTGTCAGTTTGGTGAATAGTGTGCGCTCGTTTGTGAAAAACAGTGAACTCAGAAAAGCCAAGATACAGTCTCCCAAAACACCACCTGACAAGTCTAAATCTACTCCGGTGGAAGTTGATCACGTAAGGGTTAGCCTGGAGCGCGTATTTGATAATTTCAAACTCAATCTCTCTCTCAAAATTGAGCCCCAACGATTGACCTTGAGTTGCGAGCCTAATGCCAAAGTTGAAGCAGCTGTCTCGACTAGTGGGATTTACTGGCATTTCAATACCGACAAAGATGTCATTTGCACATCTTTGTGCATCGAACAGTTGAAAGTGGAACTTCAGCACATATACTCGAAAGAGACAAGTGGTTCAGTTGGAATTAATAATATCATGCTGTCGGCAACGGTTGGGAAGACAGATGACTTGAAAACCATGTCCACAATTGCTAAAATTTCCAATATCGATGCTTACTTGAATATTCAACAAAGACAAGATTTGGACATCTTTGTGGACATCTGGATTCCTTCTGATCTTTACAAAACATCAATTCGTGAGCAGGCGCCAGTCCCCGAAGAATTGGCTTTCCCGAAGATTGCTACGAAAGTGCGCGGTGTGTCAAATTCCACGGCCCTTCCATGGATCCTAACACTCATAGTTGAGAAGTTGAACCTGAAGGTGGATCTTGGGTTCTCTCTGGGAACTCTGATTATTGATGCTGATAAGTGCTGGATCAAGTCTACCAAAATTTCCAATAGAGATCAAAATCTCAGGGCCGAACTCGGGAGACTTGACATCACTTCGCAGGGCCGTCTGGGAGGAATGCTTCATGTCGAAAGGGCAAGATTTGCAACAGGTATATCGTGGACCAAAGAAGCTGGCATGGATGGAATACCGTTGGTTTTACTATCTGCAGGTTTCAAGTCTCTGGAAACAAAAATATCACTTGATTATCACACGTTCTGTATTGCGACAATTACCAAGGCAGTTGCATCCATTCACAACCAGAGCATGGGTAACCAGTCCGATAAGCTCTTGGGCCGAACCTCCATTGAGTCTTGTAATGTCTACATGACAGCATTGATGGCATCAAATCTTGTGGATATTTATACCATCGGATTGAGAATCCGTCAAGACATTAAAGTTTCCTATCACCAAACATTGAACGATGCTGTTGTGGATCAAAGTGGATTATTTTCCCGGTCCAATGATGAGTCTGTTGCTTCGATCCGGCTTCCTACCAAAAAAAGTGATCAGACCAGCGCGTTGCTTTCAAGAGGTGAAGAGTTTCTTAAGGACACTGTTGATGAGTTTTATACAGAGTTAAATGTGAGCATTGGATCAATGCAGGTTCAGGTGTTTCCCAGCAGTTTGTTTGATACACAAGCTCTGGTCTTTAGGGTGGGAATGTCTAGAGCCAAATTTGAGCAGATAAAGAGCAACATTATTGAAAACAGACTGGACATGAAGCTGGATAATCTTTCGGTTTCGCTGTCCTCTTTTCGCTCAAAGCCTACAGAGGCGTCTCTGGACGATGTTAGAGTTCAAAACTTTGTGGATTTAGCGAACACGGCTAATGGGGGAGGAATTTTTGTCTTTCCATCCCTTAGCGTGGACATGGACGTGTTTCAGAGCCCAGGATCCAACCACATCGATTTCAAATTCAAGAGTTCTTTTGGGGGCAATGTAGATGTTCGCTGGAAATTGGGATCAGTTTATTTCATCAGGGAAATGTGGTATTCTCATGCTAGTGCTTTGAAAACAAGACTGACAGCGTTGCGCATTTTTACTTCGGGCTATGATACCGATATTGACGAGTTATTAGAAGAAAATTACAAGGAATCGATATTTGAAGCTGTCAATCTGGAAGACAAACTGAAAGACGTCGAGTCTGATCAAATCTACGAGTACAGTCCGCTCGAGGAACCACTGATTGAGACCCCCAAATTGAGAGATTTGGGGAATGCAACCCCTCCATTGGAGTGGTTTGGTTTGCACAGAAATAAGTTCCCCAACCTCACGCATCAGTTTGTAATCGTGGGATTACAGAAACTGGTTAAGGAGGCTGAAAATAGGTACGCAAATGTCTTGAAATGAATATTGATTTAGGTAATAAATTGCGTAACCGAGAATTAAATAACAGTATTCTAGTGCACTTAATCCAATGACTGAGACGGGAAGCAATTCTCGATCCCGGGTTTCTCTGGATCCTCGAAATAGCTATTCGCATAATCTTCATCAGCAACAAGATGTCAATGATGGATCCACTTTGGACTCAACGGTGACTACATCAAATTCTCTGGCCCGGTATCCGAACATCGTGAATATGGATAGAAAGGACTCCAAGCGCGAGAAACTAGCGATCCCTGAGTTTGAAAGCATGCGGAACAGAGCTTACTCGAGTGCTATTTCTCGAAATGGAGACTCGGGTGCCTCTTTATCGAGTATATCCGTCAGAGAAGAGGATGTAAGCACTATCGCCGACCAGACTCAGGCATCCCGGTACACTGGGGACCAAGTAAGTCCCTCTTGGGCATTAGCCGATATTCTACAGGTTTTGAGTGATAAGAACACGTCGTGGGACGAGTTGATAGATAAGACAAATGATTTGGTTGATTTGTTGGAGGAAAACAAGAGTCTACAGAAGGATCTAGTGTTTTCCTCTGTAATCCATGTGATCCAGCGCCTACTTCTCCAAGAAAACCAGACACTCATAGCATGCGGATACCGCATTTTATGGTATGTGATAACAGACACGGACGCCATGGAGTCTTTCGCAAGGTTTGATCTTTTTATATTAGTTGTTGCTAGTTTAGCAAGAGATTTTAAGCGCACCACAGAACGAACTGAGTGCCTGAGGCTTGTCTCGCGCTTCATCAGCATAGAGGGGGCTTCGGATAAGATTCCAGTGGCGTGCGTACGGTCCCTCGTTAATATGGTGGAGAATCCCTCCGATCCATTGAGGAGCGCAGCTTTTGAAACTTTGATCGAATTGACAATTGTCAACCCTGAAATATCGTACTACGCAGGCTCTCCCAGTGTTCTTTTGCACTACATAGTTGAAGGTCCTCCTTTGTCTCGCGGAATGTTTAGTGCGGCATTCCTCAAATTGCTCGAACTTCCCACCACTCGCCCGTACATCATGGAATCCCAGCTTGTCCAGTTGCTCATCTCCCCCTTCATGGATATCTCCCATATCAAATTCGAGAATCTTCAAGTCATAGCCCATCTTCTGGTGATGATGCTCAAAAATTGGTCTGGCCTTATTGCATTCAGTCAGAACGACTTTCGCCCTCTTAGAGAACTGATCAGCTGTCTTACGTTCAGTTCAATCTCGATAAAGACTGTTCTACTTCAAATGTTCTCTGATTTATTCAGAATAAAACCGATGGCAGTAAATGACACAACTGAAGAGAATAACCCAATTATCGCACCGCTGATTGCTTTGCAGAAACACGGAATGGGCCACAAATCAACATCTAACGTCAGAAGCTCACCCGAAACTGAAAGTTCAGTCATCAATCATTACACTGCTCTTTTGTTGAATATCTGCATTAAGTGCGGCCTAATTGACAAACTCAAGGTTTTATTCGAAGAGGGCACTGACAAAAAGATCTCTAAACGAGTAGTTATACTACTTTCAGAAATATCTTATATGCAATCATATTTGGTTCCGGATGCTCTGAAAATATCAATTGCTCCTTCATTTGAGCTCAACAAGCAAATTGAAAAAGATCTGCGGAAATATCATTCGTCCAGCATTTCATGCTCGAAAAGTACTTATCTGAAGGTCTCAAAACAGGTAATTGAAGATTTGAAGCTTAGAATGCTACGTGGAATAGACTCCACTGATCTGAGGAACTTCGTTGGGGACACTCATGTACTAACAACCAAGGATTTCAAAAAATGGGATTGGACACTGATCACTCAGTTGATGCAAGGTCCTCTGCGAGACCCCCGCAACTTTGACGAGATAGTGCGAACAACAAAATTCTATAAGCGGTTGATGTCCTTTTATCGGCCCTTCAAATACCGCTTTTCGTCATTGCGCAAAACTCACACTAACCTCCACTATATTAAAGTTGGATGCGAGATCTTCAAAAACCTTCTTTCGAATGCCGAGGGAGTCAAATATTTGACAGAAAACAAGATATTGCCTCAAATAGCCGAGTGCCTGGCTCAGGTTGATCCCCATAGTGGCATCACTGCCAGTGATCCTCTCTTTTCAAAACAAAAGCTGGAATCCACGTTAAGTTATGGCTACTTCTCCTTTTTGGGTGTCATTTCGGCCGACTCAAACGGTTTGCGCATGTTGGAACAATGGTGGTTCTTTGACATGCTATATCATATAACAGACAGCAAGGCCAAAAGACCTGATTTGGTCAAAATCATCATAAAGGAAATGAATTACAACGCTAATAGTCATATGAGAATAATCCTCAGCAAAGTTGCCAGCACTTCGAGCCCTTCATTACGACTTTTTTCTGTCAGATTGCTTGGGTCACTGCTGGAAGTGCAAGAGTGTGAAAGTTACGCTTGCAAATTGCTGGTGGCTCAACTCTGTGATCCCGATGCCACCATCAGAGAGCAGGCCGTGCAGTTACTTACTTTATTTGCGAAGGATGAAGATAGAGTAGCAGAGATAATCAAGCACAGGCCTTCAATCGCGGTCCTGGGAAGTCCAAGTGGTATCACTTTGATGCTAAAAATTATTTCCACCCAGCCCGGGTTTGATTACCTTCAGGACTGTAACTTTATTGATGAGGAGATTGAAGCCTGGATTCAAACCAAGAACAAACTGTATGTTGGTCAGATTGAAATTTACCTGGCTCAGCAGCTTTACAACGAAAAGATTTTGGACTATCTTCCCTACCACTTTTTTGGTGAATTGGTGCGAACATCTGCGGGTCTTGAAAAGTTTGAAGTTACCGGCACGTTTGAGTCATTTGCACGTGTGGTTGACTCGTACGCTCACTTAATTGTTTCAGGACAGGAGTTTGAATTTTATCTCTGTACCCCCATAGGCGAACAAGAAGATTACGTGACTGATTTAAAATCTGTCTTATGGGCAGTGGGGCATATTGGATCTTCGGATCAGGGGGTCTCCCTATTGGAGGTCACGGGTGTTGTCGATCAAATTGCTACTATATGCACAAAGTCGCTTAATACATCCCTAAGAGGGACATGTTTTTTTGTGCTGGGTTTGATTTCTCAGACAGATCTCGGATCCGAAATGTTAGAGGATGCGGGGTGGTATACAAAGACCTATTACAATAATTTTGTGGCTCTGTGCTTGCCAGCCCATCTATCCGCGCTGCTCGAGCTCCACCAACAAGATTCGTCGCTGGGGGAATTGGGGAAAGGTCAGAACTGTAACCCTCAAGAAGATTTCGATCAAGTAATAGAGGAGGATTACGTACCCTTTCATGGGAATCAGAAACTCCTAAAACGGACTAACTCCACTGGAACTGTGAACATTGTCACAGGATCATTGTCGTCGCATTCCGCTGGACATGCTAAAGATTACCATATTTTTAAACAAATTTATCGGGATCTCCTGCTTCTTACAGTTAATCAGGGAAAAGCAATTGGTAGCCTGAATAGGCTGAAGGCTAAATACCCCAAGATTTTTGAATCAGAGCCTGTAGTTGTGAAACTGATAATGAAGGTATTGGAAAGCTACAGGATCAAATACAATGTGAAAAAATACCTTCTGGGGGAATTGGTCAATTTGAACAGTACGATGGAGTCTCTTCTTAAGCACAACAGAAAAAAATTAAAAGAGCAAGGATTTCACACGAGCGGGGTAATTCCACAAACTGAAAAGTCAAAATCCGTTCCCAGTGTGATGTCTTTGACAAGACTAGCGAATGGTTTCTAGTTCTTAGATAATTTGTAAGCGACTATTGTTTGACGTAAATAAAGGGTGTTTAGTATGCAGAATGGCCAGAAATTCGGAGTGAAATGGGGTAGCTGTTACATGATCAAGGACCCCTCCAAAAAATTTAACCCCACATGGATTATTTTTTTGGCAAACATGTGCGTGACGCCACCTTAATAATGTACAGAAGAGAAGTACAGGGCATTGTCACGGTCGTTGCAGATCAATATAAATATGGTCAGATCCACCAAACTCGAAATCCATTGATTCACAAATACAATGTCCAGATACGGCGACGACCTCGAAAAACAATTAGAAGACAACCAACTTCGGTCTTCAGACCATTCTAATCCAACCATCAACAATGAAGAGCGCATTCATTCGGTTATCCAGTCTGATGATGGAAAGTACTTGTGGTTGGGAAACCGCAAGTATTTAAAATCGGATCTCATGAGCGCTTTCGGGGGTACATTGCAGCCAGGTTATGCTCCACCAAGTGTTCACAAGTTTGCCAATCCTGCTCCTTTGGGTTTGTCTGCTTTTGCCTTGACAACATTTGTCTTATCTATGATCAATGCCGGAGCTATGGGAGTTGAAACTCCGAACGTCGTTGTGGGACTCGCTATTTTTTACGGCGGTTTCGTGCAACTGTTGGCAGGCATGTGGGAAATGAGCGTTCAAAACACCTTTGGTGCCCTGGCATTATCTTCATATGGTGGATTCTGGATGAGTTTCGGAGCTATCTTCATTCCTTGGTTCAATATCGAGGCTGCATACAAAAGCACTACTGAGCTTGAAAACGCATTAGGTTTCTACTTGTTAGGGTGGACAATTTTTACATTTATTCTGGTCCTTTGTACCATGAAATCCACAGTTGCATTCTTTTCTCTATTTGCGTTCTTGGACATTACATTCTTGCTTCTCGCTATTGGAAATCTTGCTCCCTCAGCAAACTGTACCAAAGCCGGGGGTGTGTTCGGGGTTATCACCGCGTTCATTGCTTGGTATAACGCTGCAGCTGGTTTGTTTGATGAGAGCAACTCTTACCTTACAATCAAAGCCGTGCCGCTTCCAAAATTTGGAAAAAAGAATAAATGATTTGCTACAAAAGACGTATTTTTTTAGTTTCTACCTAATGATTGTTTGAAAAAATATCTGCCTGCGCGCTACCGCGCAAATCTCCGGAATAGTGATCAGTAGTGTCGGATAATATCAAGCGGGGGCGCGAAAGTTGAAAATTTCTAAATATTATTTAATCACTGATCAATGTTGAAACTTCAACACATCAATATAAGAAGACTCCACACGAGAACAGCTCTTCTCTCTTCGGAAGCTACTTTCAAAAAACAGATGGAATCCAATTTTGCTCCAGCTGCTCGTTTAAAGGCCTCTGATCTGAATCCTCATGCCTTGAACGCAAAATATGCTGTGCGTGGAAGAATCCCTACTAAAGCTGAGGAATTGAGAATGCAATTAGCCAACAAATCGCATTCATTGCCTTTCAATAAGATCATCAATGCCAACATTGGAAACCCCCAACAACTTGATCAAAAGCCTCTCACTTTTTACAGACAAGTGCTTGCTTTGCTCCAATATCCTGAAATGATGAGTCATCAGGGTGTTGTTGATGCTATTCCTCAGGATTTGATTGAGCGAGCTCAAACTCTACTGGAAAATATTGGATCTGTCGGTGCCTACTCCCACTCTCAAGGTGTGCCATACATCAGAGAGAGTGTTGCTAATTTCATCACCAAAAGAGACGGTTATAAAAGTTTTGCTGATGACATTTTCCTCACTGCTGGCGCCTCTACAGCTGTTTCGTACTTGCTGAGCTTACTGTCATTGGGTCCTCAAACAGGATTTTTGATTCCTATTCCTCAGTACCCTCTCTACACTGCTTCTTTGGCTTTGAACAACTCCACTGCTTTGCCATACTATCTAAATGAGAAAGACGATTGGTCCATCAATGCCGAGGAGTTGGTCAAGATTGTGAAGGAAGCCAAAGAACAAGGGGTTGAGGCTCGTTGTCTTGTCTTGATTAATCCCGGTAACCCAACCGGTGCTATTTTGAAGCCAGATGCTATTGCCGATCTGTTATCTGTGGCAGCTGAACATGGTCTAGTGGTGATTGCTGATGAAGTTTATCAAGAAAACGTTTTCAACGGTGAATTCGTTTCGGTCAAAAAGGTTCTGAAACAATTGCAAGAGGTTGACACAGCAGGCAAGTTTACCAACGTTCAACTTGCTTCTCTTCACTCCACTTCCAAAGGAATTTCTGGAGAGTGTGGACAGAGAGGTGGATACATGGAGCTCATTGGGTTTGATGACTCAGTCCGTGCCCAGCTTTTGAAAATGGCTTCAATCTCCCTGTGTCCACCAGTTTCTGGACAAGCTTTGGTTGAGCTCATGATTAATCCTCCAGTGGAAGGCCAGGAGTCTTTCGAACTTTATAAACAAGAAACAGAAGCAATTCACGATTCTTTGAGAGAAAGATCTTCAATGCTTTACGAGGCATTCAACGGGATGGAAGGTGTTTCCTGCCAAAAACCAGAAGGTGCCATGTACCTCTTCCCTAGTCTTACCCTCAGTGAGAAAGTCCATGAGGAAGCCAACAAGTTGGGAATGGAGCCAGATGAATATTACTGCTCTGAGCTCTTAGACAACACTGGTATTTGTGCTGTTCCAGGTTCTGGTTTTGGACAGGTTGAAGGAACCTGGCACGTCAGAACTACTTTCCTTGCTCCAGGCACAGAGTGGATTGAGAGTTGGAAAAAGTTCCATGGAAAATTCATGCAACAACATCAATAGCTAGCTATAGATTAATAGATCGTGAAGAATTCATGAATTATTGTATATTTAGTTTAATTTTGTTTTTTCGTAATCACCTCCTTGAACATCCACACAGGAAGTTATCAGAGAGGCAATCCATACTGGGAGCCAAACAAAACTAATGACCATCCACGTCCAAGTTTGGATTCTTTGATATCCAGTAAGAAGACCATAAAACATTTCCACTGGTCCTTCATAAAGACTTGGGTCCAACCAGTTGGTATCAAGAATTTTAGTTTGGAACTCGTGTTGTAATAAAGAAACGCTGAAGTACTGTACAAGATTTCTCAACACGTCCAATTGGAATTCCAATTTCCGGGCCAACCCCAATAATGCTAACCACAAAAATGGCGAGGAGAGTATGAGCCACATGCTGTTCTTGCGGTTCTTTTTCAGTGGACCATACTTGATGAATGTGAGAGGAAAAGCTGCCACGGATATGAGAAACGAAAGAGAAAAATGAAGAACCAACAGACCAATTAGTGCAAAGGCCAAGTAAAAAAGCGAGCATCCATTGATAACTCTAATAGATTGAGACAACCTCGATGACGGTTTCAGACTATACTTCAACAGCGCAGGCATTAGCGACAAAACAAAACTCACTAGAATTAGCATCCATGTAATTTGCAAATAGAACTCTTTGGCTTCTTCTAGGGGAATCTTAGAAGACAGCCACATGAATGTCGTTCCAAACAAGATGGAGCTCATTACCACAGAAGCAAACATTAGTAGACCGATAACCAATGGTCTCGTTTCTACTTTCACTTTGATGTCGTTGAAATTGGCGATTCTATTGTTAACATTGTTATTCGTGAGCAAGGAACTCAACGACGAAATCACGTAGCTGGTGGCTGTGAACACCGCTGCTGGTAAATAGTTGCCAATAGACACAAACTTATTAGGAGCCAACAGCAGATAAAAAAAGAAAGACTGATGAAACTTCTCGAGAAGGTTATTGACAGCCCTAAAACAAGCCTCTACCACCCTTCCCAAAGTTGTGATATCCCTGCCTTCAGTACCACGGGCTCTAAACGTGATAGTTTGAATATTCCAACCACTGAATGCTTCACATCCATTACCTCCGTATGATTCAGGCAAAATTCCAGTCGTTGCCATACCATAAATGCCCTTTAGTAAAGTTGTGAGGCGACTAAAATAATCGTCAGCCCAAAGCTGGCCCTTTGGTGTATTATGTAAAGAAACTTTAAATCCCTCATGCTCGCTGATCATTACAGCACAATTGATGAGATCTAAGTTAGGTAGCTGACCGTTAACACCAACATAACTAACTTCGACGTAATCCAATCCATCACTTCCTGAAGGATATTCAATTACTATGGCGCTCTCCACTGACCCCCCAGTTTCGTCTAATGTCGTATGATATGCATCGACCCAGTTCCGAAGAGTATCCTGACCATCTTCTGGAAAAACCACAATTATGTTTTTGGACCATATTGACAAACGATGAAAATATCGTATCAGTCCCATGGTTAGTGCGAGTCCTCCGATATTATTTTCTGCCTCACTTGTTCTCCACGGAGCAACAATCACCATTGCTTCCGTATCATCACCTTTTGGTACATGATATATGCCATAGGTTGTGGTCAAATTGTTATTTGAGTGATATTTGAAGGTCTTGTACCCAATGGTATCCATCCATGACGACAGCATCTCATGTCTTTTGTCCATTGAATCGTTAATGTGCTCAACTATTTGGTCTCTATAACCCCTAACAAAATTCCATTCTGATTCTCTAAAAAATGAATACGCTTGTGATGGCATTAGAGCATTTTCGGAAATATAAGTTGAACGGTATTGACCTTCCAAGGGAAGAACCAGTATCCAAAGAATACCCAGAACTGCCAAAACAGTAGACACTTTTGGCAATGATCGTACCATCTTCGGAAGAAGTCCACGTTTCTTGATTTTTCGCTGGATAGTTTCCAACAACGCCATTCTGTATGTTGGATATAGTAAGCACTGGAATTGATGGGATCTGATCAAAATATTCGAAAATAAATCTACGTAAAAAAGGTGTAAAGGTGGTGATTTATATAAGTTTGTAAAATATGCTACTCGTTTTGAGGTTCAGCTTCCTGGTCAATAGTGCCTGTGTGCTGTCCATCGTCTTCGGTCGTGTTTGTGGGTATTGTGGAAGTGCGGACTCCGTTGCTGGTTCGACGACTAGCCACACCAACAGGAAAAAGCGGGTCCCTGTTAACGAACTCATGGGACGAAAGCCCGGTGGATCTCAGGACACGACGGGGCTGTACGAGTCGTCTTCTTCGGGACACAAGTGATGATGGATTGAGACCTGCACCTGTTTCACTGGTCCTAATGATGGGAAAACGATGTAGACTATTCCGGTGCAACAGACTGGACGGTTCATTTTCGTTAACACGAACTGGATTACGTAGTCTGCCGTTGAGATTTTGTAGGAGTCCCCGCACAAGTCCTAAAACACTTGCGTGGTTTGTTGACGTATTGGAAGGTGCTGGAGTAGGTTCTGGAGCAGGAATGTTAGCGGGAAGAGGGACCGGGACAGCATTAGTGGGCTCAACATTTTCCTGGTCCGGCATAATAAAGGTTAAAAGTCGAGAATTAAAGCCCTCAATCAGTGGGCGTGTTTCACTGATAACACGAGCTAAATTGGGGAGAATTATTGTCGTTTCGTTCCCTGGCTCGTTTGCTCTGCTTGCAGAACCATCGCTGGAATTATGGATATTGTGTCGGCATAAAGGGCAACTGTTATTCGTCTTGAGCCACTCTCTAAGACATGATCTGCCGAAAATGTGACCACACGGCATTTCAACAGGAACGTGCAAATATTGCTTCTCTTTACCAGCAGTGTTTGAATCACCGGACTCAGACTTGACCTCAGTTGCCGTTTTGCGCATCTTTTTCCGTTGTTGTTCACTCTTCTCCTCCTGCTCTTCTTCTCCTCTCTTCCGCTTCTGTCCAATACAAACCTTTGCCTCTTCGCTTTCATCCTCATAATCATCATAGCAGATTGCACACTGCTTATCAGCAATTTCTGACAAGTTCTTAACCTCCAACTTCTCGAACGCATCGGTTGTAATCCCGGAGGCTTTTTTGACAGAAGTTGCTATTGTTCGCAGTGCAATGGTGGTCGCCAGTCTAATCAGCACCTGTAAATTCTCGTCATCATTATCGTTGATATTAGGAACATGTAAAATCAAAGAGCCTGATAGACTATTATTTGGTTCAGCAGGCTGCACCATATTTGGCTGTCCATAAATATAGTTCACTGTAAGGATAATGTTTCTAGATGGTTCTGATGTTGGACTTAAACTTCTGTAAAAAGGAGTTGAGACGCTGCTTGTCTGTTGTGAATTTGAGTTGTTTCCATCCAAAGAACGATAAATCGGAGATATAAAATTATCCAACAAGTTGTTCGCTATATGCTGTTCCTGATAAACTCCTTCGTTTGAGACATCAAATGCCGGGTAGTCAACACCACGAACACCGGTCGATGTAGAGGGTTGACTTGAGGCCATATCAGAAGACCTCGACATTTGAGGTGGCTCCGATGACGTTGCGCCCTGGGGTTGTTCTGAGGTAGAATTGTTGCTGTTGGCCGGACCAACTTCAATGATCAGGTTCTGACTTGTTCCATCTGCGTATTGTATGACCACCGCAGGCAAAACCACCCGCTCAGACCCATTTTCCAAGGTGTTCATTGGTAGTTTAAACCTATTTAGATCTATGACGGTCTATTAATCTTGTTTCACAAAAAATGAAGAGTTGGTTTTTTCTTACTCGCGGGCACTAACCATACCAAATTCCCGTGCTCAAAAAACTCCAACTCGATAAATATAGGTGCAATACTTTTCAATATCTAATCACAATAAATGATACGTGTACCACAGATTATCTTCATCTCAGCTTACATATAGGTACTTAGTGCATTCTTCATGTCTTCTTTATTAGTGATTGCGCTCCAGGTGGCTGAGATGTTTCCTGATATACCTTTTGAAGCCGTCCAGATTTCAGTCGAGAATCACAATGGGGATGTGGGAAAGATATCCGAAGATCTGCTCAGCTATGAATTACTATCTAAGACAGAAATTCTATCTAATGTTTGTCCAAGAGATAGAAAAAATGCACCATCGAAGCAAATTCCAGGCAAGGGAACTGAGCAGAGCTCAAATTCAAAAATCAGACACCCTTCTCTTTCTACTTTGAGTCTTCTTTTATCTAAACCACTGAAAGACGTACAAATAGAACATGAGAGACAAAAGGACCTTAAACAAACTGTGTTGAAACTGATTCAATCGGATTGGACTCCAAGTGAATCTGAGACCATCAATAAATACAGCTCCCAATTGCTACTCATTTCCGACGCAAAACAGAAAAATCCTGTACTACATAACTTGGAGAAAAGGTTCTATCTTTCCAGCCTGGAGTACTACAGGGGTGATGTTCAAAAAACCCTTAAATTGGCTCTATGTGTCCTCAATCCTCAGTCCAAACCCCATTCACTATCCCTAGTAAATCCTGTTTCAATGAAGCCTGGTGTTAGTCGTGTGGACCCCATGCAACGGCTAACTGATGACGCACTTCAAACGAACAAACTTGACCTTCACGGCCTTTCAGTTTCAGAAGCACAGGAATGTGTAACGCGCGTTTTGTCATCCTGGTGGAGGGAGGAAATGGATTACAGAATAGAAGATGGTGTTAATTTGCGAGGAAAAACGGCAAGGTTTGTTAATCCCATTGATATAATCACCGGAAGAGGTTTTCATAGCAGCGGAGGAGTGCCCAAGTTGCGAAACATGGTTCATAAAATGCTGAAAGGACAAAATTATATCTTCGAAGATATAGTTCTAGGATATAAGATAACGGGTAAAAAGTTATAATTGCGCTATATACAGGTAGTCTTATTAACGTTTCTTACCTCCTTTTTCCTTTTGGGCAACTTTTCCACCAAGCTTTTTGGCCACATAATTAGCACCCAAAACATTGATATAATCATCATCTGCCAGGGCATCCTCAAGCTTGACACCGGTTCCCGATAAAATGCGCTCCCTTCTTTCTTTCTCAGCCTTCTCTTTTTCGGCTTCGACCTCTGCTTCTGTCTTGCCAGATTGTTCGAATTGTGAGAACCTGCTCTTAAACTTGCTCATTCTTCCATTATTCTCAGCATCCAGTTGTGACATGTCTGGTCTAGATGGGTTCCACAAAGGATTGGTTCTTTGATCCACAATCATTCTTATTTCTTCTTTAGGAAGTTGCGTACGACGAGTAATGACGGATCCATCGGAAAGTTCAATTAAAGTATCAAATTTATGGTAGATGGCAGGTCTCGCTTTTCCAACTCTAATTTTCTTACGGGGACGTCTTGCAAGTACACTTGCAATTTTTGGTCTTCCCAAAGATGCATAACCTCTTGATTGTGTCAGAAACGTTGTCTGGCTCTCCAGCGCACAGCTTCGAATCCACGAAAACATGCTCTTTAAACTAGCTGTGTTAATGCTGAAATTTTTCGTTTCTGACAAAAATTTAACTGGTGAACACTCGCCAGGTTACGATAGTTTTGAAATGTTTCTAGGTATTATATGTCATACCAACCAGTGCCAACAACAAAGCCTGGCTAGCTCAATCGGTAGAGCGTGTGACTCTTAATCACAAGGCTGCGGGTTCAAGCCCCGCGTCGGGCTCATTTTTTTATTAATTTTTTATAAAATTTAGCACTTGAAACTCAAAGTCTTCAGCATTATCTAAGTAAACGTGGTGACCTGCGCCTTTTATGATTCTAAATTTTGCCTTTGCGTTCTGATTATCCTTATTGATCTCATTTATCTCTTTAACAATCTGGTAGCCTCCCTCCTTGCTCATCCAGTCGACTTCACCATAAAGCCACAAGGATCTTACCTTGATTGACTTTGGCAATCTTTCACACATGGGCATTTTTGCAACAGCCCCTGGAGCTAAAAGCCTGGTCAAACCAAACTCGCCTGATCCTTTTGCAAGCATCAGCTTTGTAGTATAATCGTTGATTGTGCGCAACATATCAGGGTCACGCAGCTTCCCGAATCTATTGAAAGTCCACTTCGACACAGATTTTCCCGCAATGGGTCCTGCCATTCTTACAACCTGCAACGGTGAAAAATTGCATTCCCAAAGTCTGGTAATTAGAGGACCAATAGACGGGGGTTTTCTTACCTGTACCATCATTTGGCTTGGATCAGGTTCATCAGGATCAGAGGTAATTGACAGGATATCAGAAAACTCTGCGTTCGGCGTCGTTTGGGTAGTCTCATTTTCATATTGCTCATGATCATTGAATTCTTTAGACAGTTCGACTCCTTGGGAAGCGGCTACATTTGATTCCTGATCGATCGATAAGTGACCGCCTTCTAATGCCGAGAAAGACAAGTCTGAACGTTCAATACCAACTGGCGAGATCAAAACCATCTTATCCACGACTCCCTCGCCATACTTCATGTAATAACTACATGACAAATAACCACCCAGTGAGTGTCCGAGCAAAACAAAACTACTTAACCCCCTGGCAAGTCTCCATTTTTCAATTGCATCGATAAAGAAATCTTCGGTCTTTAAAACATCCTCGACGGTTTTCCCTTTGATATTTGGGAATGAAGGTCTACTAGATAATCCAAAGCCCAGCAAGTCAATGGCATGCAACTTGATGCCAGGAATATTCGTAAGACCATCAAAATTTTTGTAAAAGAATCCTAGGGCAGCCCCATATCCATGCACGAGAACCACATCCAATGGTCTTTTAGTAGTCTCTGCCACATTCTCGACCATGAACTCATGAATATAGTTGCCGTCGTTGTCTATCGAGGTGTTGATGATTTGCGAACGCTTGTTATCGGTGGCCTCTGGGTAAAAGGGTAGCATAGTAAGTATTTTCTCTTCGTAGAAACTGAGCGGTTTGGAGGAAAAATACAGCTTCAGAGCATCTGAGTAACTAATTTGAGGGAAAGACTGTTCCTCTATAACCTGATTTGGTATTGTATTCATGTTCGACATAAAAATGAATAAGAACTAAATAAACAGGTTTTGGATGGCAAAATTATTATGAATAGCAGTAAATGTTGCTATGTGCGGCACGGAGCTAAGGCTCAATTCCGAGTCTTTTTAACCATGCACTTGCATCTAAAAATTACCACTTCTAGATCAAAATTCTGATTATGTGTTTATTTGTGGTGATGAAACGCCTTCCAGCTCTGAGAAGCGGAGAGAGGGAGGTTTCTATTATTTTAGGTGCTGCTCTGATCTGAATAAAATACTTGATTTTACCTAACACCGCCTTGTGATTCCGATTTTATGTGGGGTGAAAAAAAAACTTGGAAGCACACCACTTTAAAGGAGGGAATTTTAAGTCCTTGTAGACCCCAAAAAATACAACTGCATATCAAATGAAGGGATTGTCACTTTTTGCAGACTCACTGGTTAATCTGGTTAAAGATCCTAACCTTATCAAGGAGATCCCAAAATCTGCCGAGCTCATCCGACTTATAAATGGAATAGAAGATCAAGAGATCAAGGCTTGGTGCGTCCAGTCATTTGAAATTCTAAAAGACTTAGAGTTCATTGAATATAAGGTTTTCAACTGGGAATTTCAAACACTAGAGTTCAGAGTCTCGCAGTCTTTGATTCTGGATGAAGAGGATCAGCGGAAACGTAATTTCAACTCTAAGCTTGCTCGCAAAGTTGCTAGTAATTGTTTGGAGATGCATAGAAGTTTGCAACACTTGGGTCTTGAAATCAATGAAATTAACTACTCCGCTCGATTTATGAGTCCGATTCAAAGAATCAGTGATCCTGGAACAATTTTGACTGAATTAATTCTCAGAATCATGAAGTTAAGATCTTCTTTAGTAGATCAGGTCTCTATCCACTATTCAAAAGCAAAACTAGTCAACATTGGAATAGATCTTGAGAATTTGATATATGCAGAGGAAGAGGTCAAATTTGGTGACATCACAAAGGACACAGTTCTAAACTACAAAATGTTTATCAATAATTTGCTTCAACAAATTAATGAATATATCAGCATTGGTGACACTATAGGAGCGTTAGAATGTATTTCGATTGTCAATGAGGTTGAAAAAATGTTTGAAACAATGAAGATGGATAGGCTCAATCAACACAAGGAATATCTATCAATCCATACCCAATCTAAAGATGACCAAAACCGATTTGCTGACTCTTCTGAATCATCAGAAACTACAATAACAGACACTTCGAGTAATGTTTTGAAGTATGAGAATCGAAAGAAAGATGTTAGACCAACGAAGTCCGAAAGATTTCAGAATTTTAGTGCTTCTCTTGATACAACACCTCCGGAATCATCCTTAACAAAATCCTTACCATATTTGATGCATGCCTTTGAAGAAGCCAGAACTCTAGAAGAAGACTTGCGAGAAGTGATTGACTCTCCAGCAATGAAACTGTCCGAGAAAAGACACAAAGACTTACGCACAAATTTAGATTATTCACAAAGAAAGTCCAAAGAGCATGATCATATCAGCTTTGAAAACTCCAATGACATTAAGATTCCATTTTATCGATCACTTAATAACCCTTTGCTGAATGCATTGATCAGCCCAAGGGATTCTATTTATGTTCCCGTCAATGATCATTTGATAAGACAGGCTGCAAAACCAGTCACCTCCAAATGTCAAGAAACACCTCATTCTGAGCCAAATGTAGGACCTCGCACAAAGCATCTCGCATATAGTATCACAAAAGATATTATCGATTAATAAAAATTGCAGCCCAGACTTAGTCAAGTAGTTCGATATATTATAATATTTACAAGGAAGTCATGCGATTAAAAAGGCGTTGGCTTTTCAGATCCGTGCTCCTTTATGGCTCTGATGGCTCTTGTGACAGATGATCCCGCGTTTGGATTTTTAGAATCGTCCACTTTAGTGAGGTAGGATCTTATAACTCTTGGATCATTTTTTAATGATCTCAATATTTCTCGTTGCACAGCACTGGACGAGTCAAAGAGCATCAAAAAGTGAGAGCCTTGGAAATGACTTTCACCTGCCTTCTTGAAAATCTTAGGTAATGGTTTAACACCTAGTCCTATCACTTCACGGACGACGCCATTGTTCTTGATTATCAATTTACCCAGCGTTGTAGCAAGTCTACGGTCAGAACAGAGCTATCAAAATAAAACTTACTCTTTTGCCTCCACGTGGGCAGTCAAAGGATTGGCCACCCTGGCTATAGCAGCTAGTTCGTAAAGCATTAGTATGGTTGAGGAATTCGAAGTTTAAAATTTTTGAACGCTTGAAGTTCCAAACATCCTTGCACGGATATTTGCTGCTATCTGCTGTATATTCGTCCAAAGATACTAAATTTAATAATTCCTTCTGTTCTGTATTGAGCTATGTTCACATGGTTATTTGGTAAGAGGTTGACACCTCAAGAGCAAATGAGAAAGAATCAACGTCAGTTGGAAAGAACGCAACGAGAATTAGAAAGAGAGAAAGTTAAATTACAACAACAAGAAAAAAAGCTTGTGCAAGACATCAAGAAGTCAGCCAAAGCAAACCAAATGAAGGCAATCAAAGTGCAAGCCAGGGATCTCATCAGAACCAAAAAGCAAGTTGAGAAATTTGACAAAATGAAAACCCAATTACAGACAATATCTCTCAGACTTCAAACCATGCGCTCATCTAACCAAATGACAAGCTCCATGAAAGACGCAGCTCGCTTACTGAACGGGATGAATGGACAGATGAACATACAAGGATTATCCAGGATAACTATGGAATTCCAGAAGTCTATGGATGTTATGGATCAGAAACAGGAGATGGTTGATGACGTCATGGACGACCTCATGGACGACGAGCTGGATGTTGATGACGAACAGGAAATCGATGAGCTTGTTGGTAAAGTATTAGATGAGATGGGAATTGATCTGAATAATAAGCTTGCCGATACTGTTCCTGATGCCACCGCTCAATTCAACACTGAGACACAAAATGTTTCTGCAAACAAAGCTATGGCTATGGGAGCAGAAGGGGGTTTAGATGATGATTTACAGGCAAGACTCAACGAACTTAAAAGGTAGATTACATTTCCCAAGTTTGATTATGTTTTGCTGCTTCCGCTCTGTCGTCTAATTCACGTCCATGTCTATTAATTATTCAAAAACCCAAATGTCTGGCTTCATACACAATATTTTCACCGTAGATATTGCCTGCTAATTTTTGCTAATCCCCCCCGCGCATGCGCTTTGTGTAATTTGTCCTACTGCGTACGAAAAAAATCTTATACTAAAAAATACAGACCTTAATAATTCTTTGAAGTCACTTCAAAGCTTCTAATTATCTCAATACTGTCAACTGCGTCTCTCATTTCAGGTGAACCCTGTTTCCAGGCACTGTATTCACCAAAAGCTTGAAGATTTGTGAAAGTTGTCGCACAAGCCAAAAATACTGAGCAATTCATAAGCTGTGAAGATAGGAGCTGTATCATGGGTTCATCTTCGTTTGACTCAAATGGTTCTTCCGACCACTCCATAACATCTGCTTCCAAAAAAGATGGTTTCTTCAAAAAGTTTCATAGAAAGTCTTCGGAAAAACACATTCATGGGGTGAAACTTAATTCGTCGTCAACAGATGAACACAGTGACAGCGACTCAAAAGCACACAAGTTTTTCAAGCACTTGAAACCTACTCATTCACATTACACACATTTAGAGTCTAAACACAGTCGTTCAGACTCTGCAATATCAAGAACTGGAATAACAAAAGCCAACACAACCTTGGGACACTCGATTATTTCAGAGTCCAATAAAAATATGATTGAACTTTTGGGTACTTCAGGAAACGTAATTGCTTCTCCTCGTGACTCTACAATTCCTAAACCATCTGCAAAGCTTGGATTACCTTCCATCGATGACTATAAACCTTCGAAACCGCAGAAACTAGAATATAATCCATTTGGAATGAACAATACAGGACTGCAGTTTGCAAGTTCATCATCAGTCAACAAGAACACACGTTCCTTTGATACTATTGATGATGAGTCAAACGTTCTCCCTTACCCGGTGGACATGCCCAATGACCATCTTCCAGATGAATTCAAGCTCGAGCACCAGGTCCTTTTTGACGAATATCAGTTTCCAAAAGAAGGAAACTGCAATCTTGGTACAGGAGCATCGTCGTCTGTGCGAAAAATTCACAGAAAGAATAAGCCAAAGGAAGTATATGCTCTAAAGAAGTTTGTTCTATTTAAGGGTGAATCACCCGCTGAGTTTTATCGCCGGGCATCTAAGGAGTATATTATTCACAAAAACTTATTCAATGGGTTGCACATTGTGAAATGTTTTGGCTTAATCAGGATTCCACACCAACAAAATCTTGCGAGGGGCTGGGGCTTTGTGCTCGAGTTATGCAAAGCTGATTTGTTCACTCTGATGACATCATCAAACTGGTCGCTATCCTCCTCTTCAGAGAGAATGTGTATATTCAAGCAAGTAGCATATGGGATCAAGTATATGCACGAATGTGACATATCTCACCGAGACATCAAACCTGAAAATGTGCTTATAACAAGCAGTGGTTGCGTGAAGCTCACTGACTTCGGAGTTTCAGATTATGGCCATAAAGTTCCGGGAGATTTCAGTTCTGAACTAAAGCTCAGTACTCAACTAGTTGGATCCCCTCCATATCAGCCTCCAGAAGTTGAATGTCTCCATGATATACCTATCGCAAAAAGAACACCATATAATCCGTTCAAAATGGATCATTGGGGTCTTGGAATTCTTTTATTCGTTCTCTATTATAACGGTACCCCATTCCCTGAAAGCTCCAAAAAGAACTGTCCTCAATATCGAGATTATGAACTGTCTTATTCGCAACTTTGTTCCAAGAATCCTACCTTTAGAAAGAATGACCACCGATGTCCTGGACTTGAGTCCAGATTTGCTAAAAAGTTCCCTGATCCAGGAATTGCAAGGATAGCTTGGCGTCTTGCTGACCCTCAGGCTTCAACGAGGTACACCCTTTATGACTTGTTCAATGACCCTACATTCCAGCAAGCGGAAATGTGCATCGACGAGAACGAGTACGAATGCAATTTTTACCACCATCCTGACTCCAATTTCAAAGGCAAATTTGAGTATGGACACGATTCGTTTTCTTCTCTATCACTTGATTCGACTCATTCTGCTTCCAATTCTCCAACAATTGTACCAAAAAATACCTCCGCTATGAGCTCATTAGCTTCTGCAAGATCGAGAGCTGGCACAATGCATTCTGTGGCCCGTACTTCAAGCATGCTTGACATCAATAAACCAAAGAAACCGCTTCAGTCACTCATAGACATAGCATCAGTGAGTCCAGAGATGCCGAAGCATGGAGAGTCTGAGCAAAGAACTTCTACCTCTCCTTCACCTTCTCTGCACTCCCAGAGTTCCATGCCTGGGATTTCTGTTCACTCAAACAATGTTAACCCTGGGCAAAACCGGAGATCATCATCGACTCAGTCTACTTGCTCTAGCAGCAGATCCGAAGGTGTTCAAGATTTAGACGAGGGGCTACCAGAAGTCCCTCCATCTGTCGATGAGTCTCCCGAGCCCAAAATTACAACAATGTCAAGAGTTGGATCCGTCGCTACACTTGACTCATTATGCACTATGGAAGGACATCATCCGATTAAACTACAAGACGATGAAATGTTCAAGATGATTCCGTCCGATGTTATATGCAAGTGCGGAAAATATCTCAAGTCGCATAATCATTTTCATAGCAGATGAAGTACTAACTAATCCTTAATACTCATATTTAAATTGAAAAGCGTTTATTGAAATCAAACTATAAATTTGGCGGTGGATAATATATATGTGCTGTAATCGTTAAAAGGCAATTGAAAAGACCATATCGTCCATGAAAATGCAAACTTAAGTTCTCCGTGATGTAGCCAAAATTGATGAGAGAAAAAAAGATATATTAGGCAAAATGAAGTTACTCATTTCTTGATTCTCGAGGAAGGTTTCAAGAGCTCAAAGGAACACATGAGCTTTTCATTGACATTCATCACAGCTCCCCAATTATCAAAATCTCCACAGTAATTAGGTGCCGAAAATATGGTCACGAGCTTCCTCTTTGCATAAAACTCATAGCCTTCTTCGACGACCATATGACCCCTTGCAACCAAGTCAAAATGAAAATGATCACAAAATCTTTGTACGACCTTTCTGCTGAAGCAGTAAGAAACTCCTCTATCATTCTCTGACCAATCTCCACTTGGAGAAATGGAAGAACGTGAGGTAACGGAGCCAGAATCTTGTGGATCTGACCACAAGAGATCAGCCAGTAAACCGCTTTCCGGAACGTCCGTAGGTCTCTGAATCTTCTTAATTTGATTCAAGTCTGTAAGCTGGGGTGAAAGTCCTCCGTGGACACAAAAAATACGATCAGCAATAGTAGCAGCAACAGGAAGCGTGTTGAAAACATCGACAACACATTTCCAAACCTTCAAACTAGCTCTGCGTTTGCATTCATCGAAGAAACCGTACATTTTCGTTATGTTAGCACTTTCATGGTTGCCCCTGAGCATGAAAAAATTCTCAGGGTACTTGATTTTAAGGCATAACAGAAGGATAATAGTTTCCAAAGAATGTTTCCCTCTATCAACATAATCACCCAAAAATAAGTAGTTCGCATTCGGAGGGAAACCACAAAGTTTGAAAATTCTGATCAAGTCATTGAACTGGCCATGGATATCTCCAACAATTTTGACTGGAGCCGCAAGCTCAAGAAGGGTGGGCTGCTTTAAGAAAACCTCCCTCGCCTTGGCGCATATAACTTTGATATCAGATCCAGAAACAATAAATTTTTTGGATGACTTTCTCGTCAAACCAGCCTCGACTAAACTCTCAATGATATCGTCAAGGTCAAATCCAACGTTAGAGTTTTTTCTGTTGATGGCTAGTGGTTTTGCATTTGCTATATCATTTTTCAAATACCTAGCAAAAACCTTCGTTGTTTCGTAGGAATCAGAGACTTTGCCTATTTTGATGTCAGGTGTGGATTCTTTGCTTTGTTCTGCTATCGGATATAACGTTGACTCTTTCGATTGAGGTGGTGTTGTCGTCGAGCTGATAGAGGATGATGATCCATTTGTAAAACACGAATCGGTGTTACTATCTAAAGAAGAACATACCTCTTCAGTGGTGTCTTTTGAAGGTGATCTTGAAATGTTCAAGGTAAGTGCCATAGAAGCGGCAATTTCAAGTCCGTAGGAGTCGCCTTCGATGGAGGTACTTCTACGTTTGGCAAGTGATCTTGACAACAATGTACTAGGGGATTGTTCATAGGAGTATGGTCCAGTCGCAGGATGATTGTTGTTGTTCATATCAAGATTAATAATTGTTTCGTTGGTGTTTGGTCGAGAGGCGTAGCTCTCATAAGTATAGTTCGTATTGTGTTCGCTGCTATGCAGCTCGTTCATTAAATATTTCGGGTCATGTCGCGCCTTCGGCGACGGGTCTGGATCATCAGGAGATGAACCGCTGCTTGTCACTGAAGAAGTCGAACTGCCATCTTTGCTGGGCGTACTTCCCATATTATTATACCAAAGTCCGTAAAGCTCTTGTCAAAATGATCCAAGATTCTTATATTGTGCTTTTCGTAGCAACACCAACTTTGGTCAAAATACTGATTATTAGATTATTGTAAAGTTCAATTTAAGGCAACGCCTCCAAAAAGACTATTAAAAAAATTAGTATCACCCAAACCAGGATTTTGAGCTCCTATAAATTCTGAGTCGCACACGAGCCACAGTGAAGATGAATTTGAATAATTGGATAATAATTTTGTGTGGTGACATCGTTTACGTAATATATGTGCTACTGAGGGACCTCCAAAACAAGCTTACCAGTTGTCTTTCTACCTTCCAAAGCTGCCGCTGCCTCTACGTACTTCTCCAATGGGTAGGTTTTTGTGATATTGATTTTCAACTCACCGGATTTGATCAACTTAAAGAGCTGATCAGTGTACATCTTAAATTCCTCAGGTTCTGTAATGTATGCGTACAATTGAGGCCTGCAAATTTTCATGTTTTTAGGAGAAAGTCTGTTAATAGACAAGGGTAAAACTGGTCCTGAAGCATTTCCAAATGAAACAAACGTTCCCTTTCTTCCCACAACCGCAAGTGATAATTCTGCAGTGTCATGACCAACAGAATCGAATGAAGCAGCAACCCCCTTTCCATGTGTAATCTCCAGAATTTTGCTGATCTGCTCTTCTTGGTTTGTTTCCGAAGAGTTGATCAAAAATTCTGCTCCGGCTTCTTTAGCCAGTGAGAGCTTCTCCGCTGTTGAAGCTAAAGCGATCACGTGAGCCTTCTTTAATTTGGATAGCAATTGACACAAGATCAATCCCACTCCACCAGCTGCAGCCGTAACTAAAATGTAATCATTCTCCTTCACTGCATATGCTTCGTTGATAAACGTAAGAGCGGTGAGACCCTGAATCAGAGATCCAGCAATCAACTTCATTTCGGCATCGGGTGTCTCAGCTGGTAGACGTAAAAGATGGGCCTTTGAAGAGTACTTAGTATATTGAGCAAAGGTACCGGCAGAAATGTAAGCAACCTTCTGTCCAACTTCCAGATCACTAACCTTCGAACCGACTTTGACAATTTGACCTGTTGCTTCACGACCCATAACGTATGGCTTTTGACTAGGGTACAATCCTTTCCGGAAATAAGCCTCGATGAAGTTCACACCAGAATATTTGTTTTTAATCAATATATCTTCATCTCCAATCTCAGGAACAGGGAAATCACCATATTTGACAACATCAAGTTCACCATTTTCTTCGAAGAACACAGCTTTCTGCACCTTTGGAATTGCCATTGTGGATTTGAATCGAGTATTTGATAATAATATTTTTCGAAATTGAGTATGTAGGGTAGTTAACATATACTATGTAAACTCAATCTTTAAAGCGATATAAAAATATAAATAATGTCCAAAATTAGATAGTATTACTAAAGTTTGTAATACTTTCAATCAATTGTCTTACAAATTGCTTTCCATAGGCGCGAGAAAACTTTCGGGCCTCGGTCTCTCATGCAACGCAAGGCTCGCAAAAAAAAAGATAACATAATCCTGACCTAATCTTTTTCGCAAACATATCATGTCAGGTTATCATTTAATAAAAAAATGACTCCGATGCGGGGAGTCGAACCCCGGTCTGCCCGGTGAGAGCGGACTGTGATAGCCGTTACACTACATCGGATGTTGTTGTCTATCGTGAAGGTCACTAAAATATGATCTCAGTAATTCAATAAACATGAGAAACAAGGAGGAATAGTTTCTTTGGAAAGCCAAAAATGTTGACAACATTTCTTTGTAGCACATAATTTAGTGAAGCAAATAACCCACAATTCGTATATTACAAAGTCAAGATCACACTCAGTTTTTAAGCATAATGTCACAGGCTTGGAATAATTACATTTTCTGTGAAAGTTGATGAAACAAATTGGATCAAAGATGCATTTGAATTAGATTGAGAACTTCTGAGCAGATTGTGGTGACGAACTGGGACATATACATGAATAACAGCTGTAATATATGTTAAGTTGACAGTAAAAGTGCGGATCAACAGTGATAATAAACTACCCCAATAACAACATTAAAATATGTTGCTAGGCGAACAACAAGGTAGCGTTAATTTTATTTGAAGAGGATAAAAAATTTTAAAAAAGACTCCGATGCGGGGAGTCGAACCCCGGTCTGCCCGGTGAGAGCGGACTGTGATAGCCGTTACACTACATCGGACGTTGTTGTAGGATGTCTAATCTGTGCATATATGTAAGTCAATCAAAGACCAAAGAAGTTAGCTATTATTGTGTCTTAGCCAGTATACTTGAATCATTTAGATATATTTGACATGGTTTAATTGTTTTAATCATGAAGCAGAAATTTCGTGGTCGCTTTTTGTTCCATTCTTCACAGCATTTATCCACTACACAATAACAGATTTACGCTACAAAAATAAGACTTTCAATCATGTAACCACAAAGCGAATTGATACAGAGCTGGATTCTCTGTGCCAAATTATAAAGTGGATTTTTCGTCTCCTTTCGGCCATTTTTGCGATACTTAGATGGAGGCAAGCTAATATCGCTGGTAATCCGAAAGTCAAAAATATGTTAAAAAGATTTTTTTAGCGACAAGTGAATTTTAATTTTCACACGTGAATTTTTTGAAGTTTACACTATCATAACCTACTTAATGATGACCACCATCACGTTCGTGACCGGAAATGCAAAAAAACTAGAAGAAGTAACAGCTATTCTAGCTGAAGGAAACACCAAACAAATTGGTGAAGGATCAGCTGTTGGAAATTTTGTGATAAAGAATCAGAAATTGGATCTTGATGAAATTCAAGGCTCAATTGAAGAGGTTACCATCCACAAAGCGAAGCAAGCGGCCCAGATAGTCAAGGGTCCAGTGCTGGTTGAAGATACGTGTCTTGGTTATAATGCACTAGATAATTTGCCAGGACCTTACATTAAGTGGTTTCATCAAAAGTTGGGCTTGGATGGATTAAATCGGTTGCTTTATGGATTTGAAGATAAGTCAGCCAACGCCATCACGACATTCGGTTACTGTGAGGGCCCAGATAGTGAAGTCAAGCTATTTCAGGGAATAACGACCGGCGAAATTGTTCCTTCGAGAGGCCCAACAGATTTTGGTTTTGACTCTATTTTTGAACCCCATGGTACTGGCAAAACTTATGCAGAACTTCGTGGTCCCGAAAAGAATAAGATCAGCCATAGATCAAAAGCTCTTGCAAAACTCAAGAAATACTTGTTAAGTGAATAAGTTATCACATTCCGCAGCTAAAAGGCTCAGTTTTCAATTAAATTCCTAAATAGATAACGTTAGACAATGATTTTGACCAGCAAATTCTTTGCAAAGTAACAAATGCAGAGCATGACAACTGCAAAAACCACATATTGAAATTTGTTACGAATTTGGCTCATTGCGCTTCTTTGGAGCTTTGCAATGTTGTGAGTCTCTATCTCTTTAACCAGCTTTCCAGTCATCAAAAAAATGTACTTGGACTCCTCAATAATTTCTTGCTTGATTTCTTCTGGTAATGCATTCCTTGTTTGTAGTTCGTAGTTCCTTTTGTAAATGGCTCTGAGTTCCTCAGTGTTGGGAACATCAATTTTGAAAAAGTTCGTTCCTTGGGCCAGAGCATCAGCTCGAGATTTTCCGCTTACTTTGGGGAAAAGACCAAATGATTTTATGATCTGTGAGTTCAGCATTTTCACTCCGGCAAACAGAGCCAAGTACATAACGTGCATGTAGGCGAGAAGCAAATAAGGTTTCTCCTTAGTGCTTTCCACAATATGACGCGTGTACTCAATTTGGAGTGGAAGAATTGGCTCTGAAAATTTCTCCGGATGCCCCTCGTAAAAGTACATGAGATCTTTGCGCAGCGGTTCCGTTCTACAGAGCACAGGCTCATATATTTCTCTGATCATTTGAGAGTATTTGGAGTTGCTCTTCATTTCGCGTTCCAGAGCAATCTCAATATGACGGAATACATGGTAAAATGCTTGCAACCCCTGCCTGTAAACCCTTTGATTTTTCAATGCAAGAGCAAATTTGACAGTGACTATTGCATCGACTTGATCGTGGAGTTTCCTAGTTTCTGTATTTATTCTATTTCCTAATGCACCAACATCAGTTTTTGCTGGAATATTGTATTCTTGTGTTTGTAGAGAAGAGAGGTTAGAGCGCATGGAGTCAAAATCAAGTTAACAGTTTCAAATGCAAGAGGGAATGACTTACTTTTATATGCTATGGTACTGCTCTTCTACAAAAGCTGCCAGATTCTGCCAAATTTCTGTACGGAGATAATGGGTGCCGAAAGTTTATATTCTACCAGACTGGTCAATGGCATGTCTACAGTAGGCTGAATTTCACATAGCTTGCTGAGGCCCCTATTTAGAGTTATTGCAATGATCTTGTAAAGTAGGAGTTTCATGATCACTCATCTTAACCAACACGTTCAAATTTCGAATAGTATGTGAAATTGACTCGGAGTTAATTTTCATACAGAAAATGGACAGATCTCCGCCAGATTTTCAGATGATAAAAGGGCGCATAATGTATTCCTAGTGTACGGATGTTTTTTTGATCAAAAAAATAAAGCTTTCGAGCTTATTCTGGTGCATCTAAGTTGGATTGAAATGACTTCCGATTTAAGAGAGTTCGACATTCCAAATTTCAAGAATTCCACATTCAGACTAGACAGACCATCATCTTATTTACTAAATAAAGCAAGAAAGGATGAAATAAATGGATATTCTAACTTGAAGAAGTCTATGACGTCGTCTACTATATACATTGGGAAGCTTTCTTTTAATACCACAGAGGAGCAACTATTTGAGTTATTTAGCAGTTGCGGAACTATAAGCAGGATAATTATGGGACTTGATAAACACAAACTTACTCCAACAGGGTTTTGCTTCATAGTATTTGAAAGGCCTGATGGTGCTTTAAATTCTATCAAATATTTGAATAAAACAAAAGTTAACGGAAGGTCAATGGAGATTGATCTTGATCCAGGCTTTGAGGAAGGAAGACAATTTGGTAGAGGTGCTGATGGTGGTCAAAGACAGGCACAACAACAATTCGGCCATCGTATTGATCATGGGAGAAGGGACAACTATGACCCCAGGAATGGAAGAGGTACTTTCAGAGGTAACAGAGGACGGAGTCGTGGAAGAGGTGGTTATAGGGAGCGAAGTCAACGACACTATGGTGCTCCTCAGTATCGTGATGAATATATGCCCCCTGCCGTTCCGCTCGAAAGTCATTCCCGTGATAATGCAGAACTCGAACCCGAAGTGCCTCCACATTTGCTTTCACAAGATGCTCCGCCTCATCTCTCAAATCAAAACTTACCACCACACCTGCTATAAATGTGCCATATCAACCTTTGATTGTAGAACCGGGTAATTTATAATAATAATTTTTTGTGTGAGTAAAGGTATTTGTTCTTTTTGTCGAGACCTGGTTCAGTGTGAGATTGTAACATCGACATTATAGGAGTCCAAACTAGGCATTAAGTTACTTTTTATTTTGAATTAACTGGTTTTGTGCTTTTTCCTGTAATTTTGTGAATCAATTCAAGCAAAACAACGATGTCCACTGAACAAGGTTTAACACAAATTCAACAGTTAAAGGAAGCTGAGAAACTTGCATTTGAAAATCCCAACTTCTTTGAGCATATCTTGGACACAACCATATCTATTTGCTTGGCTACACCTTGGAATGACTTTAAATTACAATATCAATGCCTTAATTTCATACATAAAGCATTTTACCACAGAAAAATTGAATCTTTCGAATTACGAGGCCTGCTGTCAGTCAAACTTATTCCCCTACTGGACTATTTCATTATCAGAAATGAAGAAAAATCGCCTAATCATCTTATTGTTCAACGCTGCATTGATATAATTAATGCATCTTATGATTTGATTTTTTACCAGATGATCACCAACCCAAATGAGACTGAATGGGACCTATTAACTAATGTCAAAGACTATATCTTGTCACAATGGCCTTCTTCCTATCCACTGCAACCTTATAACCCAGAATCTGATCTTTCAAGATCGATTAATTGCAAGTGCTCAATTATCAAGTTTATAGGAAAAGTTATACAGGTCCAACTACCAGCGCATGTTGCAGATGAAGAAGGCAAGATGGATATTTCTGTTTCAATGATCAAGAAATCCCACCCCTTTCTCTTGAACTCGAATTTATCCTCGCAGGCCCAAACTCTATTGGATTCATTATTTGCCGTGCTTAATGACGATATACTTCTGCCAACCGCGGTTTTCACAACGACCATGTCTACCATGATGAGCTTGCTGAAGACCAGACCGAAATTTGTTTCCAATAAATTTATAATGTTCATTTTGGCTTATGAATCACAACTCAAACTTGAGTCACGTTTCGAACAAGACCAAAAATTGAAGATGACATTAATCAAACGCTTCAATGACAAAGTTGATAAGTGTCTTATCTCATTTTTGCTCAACAAGGGATTTTTGACGAAGGACCCAGGTTTGAGGAGCAGATTTGAAAATAAATATAATTATTTGGTCGAGAAGTCCAGGAAACAAAGACTGAGAGGAACAATTGATGTGAACGGGGAAGATGATGAAGATGAGGAAGAAGTTAGGGAGATTAAAAGGCAGAAAAGAGAATCGATCATGAGAGATAACATGCTATTCTTCGATGAATCCAAAATAGCCAGATCCAACGATTACAAATCTATATATACATTGATCAAGCCAGACGATCAATTAACAAAATTTGATATGTCCACCATACCAACAAACCTTTTGGCATCTATGGTTGTCACTGCCTTACAAAAAGTCGGCACACCTAAACTTATTAAAGGGCTTACTATTGTGTCAGAAAGGTATAAAGATCTGGCTACAAATACTGAAAGCGCATTTCAGGGTACCTATCTTCAGAAGCCAACAGACAATTCACTGAAAAGGAAGCACGGGGATGATGAAGATGAAGGAAGGAGTTTCACACCGAAAGCAGATGAAAATGCTGACGACAGCGAAGAAATTCCAAGTGATGACGAGTTGAAAGGTGAGTTTGTTGTGCCCTTGCCTAAGGAAACCTCGATAGTGCACCAGAAGGACAACTTACAACTAATCATCAATAATTTCTTCAGCCTATCGAGTAAAAAAGTCAAGCACAGCAGAGCCACATCAGAACAAGTCCAACAAAAAGCCCTGGAGAGACTGGCCATTCCAAGTTGGAACAAAGATTCATGGGTTAAGATTCTTGCGCGACTGGTAACTCGTGGAATGTATAACCAAGAGTTGGGTGATTACGTTAGAGAGTCACTATTCAACTATTTTGCAGGTGACCTCAAGTCCAAAATTGATGGCGTTATTGAGTGGCTTAACGAGGAGTACTTTTCTGAGTTGCAACTTACTTCCAGCACTTTTCCCTCAGCTGATGGTAATTATATGAAGTATTCTACCCGAGTGCTTGATAACTTAGTTCCTTTTTTGGAAACTAGTGATCGAAAAGTATTCATTAGACTTTTGAGTGAGCTCCCATTTTTGAACAGGTCACTGATTTCAAAACTGAAATCTATTTGCAGGGATCCGGCTAGAACTAAGCTTGGATTTCAGTCTTTGCTATATCTCATTATGTTCCGACCTCCGGCACTAACAGATTGTCTTGATCTACTCAAGGAGATGTTGAATGATACCACTAGTGACGAAACATTGATAGCAGAATGTTCAAACTACCTAAAGAAATACAGTTAGATTTGATATACACACAGAGTTGTTCTGATGTATATGATTCATATAAAACCTTGCTTCTTCAATTGTTCATAAACCTTTTTGCTCACTACGTTTCCTTCTTCATCTTCTACCTCAACTCCTTCATCTTTATATTGCATCTCGCTCCGCTTTCTTCTGTGCAAGTAATCAGCTAATTTTAGTACATCATCAATTTTATCAAGGTCTTTGTAAAAGCTATAGTCCTCAACAACGCCTAGTATTTTGAGTCCAGTCAAATGTTTAGCTTCTTTAAAATGATTTTGAAACACTTCTTTGCCTCTGAACCTTGTGTTGCCACATATCTCGCAAGTGAATTCCATATCGTACCCTTTTAGCTTCCAAAGCCACAAGGGCATAGGTCTGCCATCAGGTCCCAGTGGCAGATTACCTCCCTCTTCGAAAGAGCTGGTATACATGTCTTTATCAACATCCTGCTTTGCAACAGCTGCTTCTTCATGCTTAAAATCATATTCAAAATCTGATAAATGATTTGCATCATCTTCCTCAAGCTCTCTTTCACGAGTTGATAGTGACAACATCCTGTCTTCCTCTTTTATGGCACATTGTAGTTCTGTCTCCAATGACCTTAAGATTTTCAAAATGAAGCTCTCATATTTGGCGATGGCAATCTTATGAGTATTCGATGTGTTCTTTTTATGCTTCTTGCCATTCAAGTGACTATTGAACACTGATTCCTTAGCAAACAATTTCTGGCAATAGAAGCAATATATTCCTTCGTTGTCATCCAATTTGAAAGTGGGTAAGTTCATGTTACTCGTCGTTTCAACATTCGTAGTCATTGAATCAAGTGGATTAAGCTTGAAGTAAAAGCATTCAAGATATGACGATAATTGTCGTAAATAATTATGGTATTCAGTAGAGCTTTTAACCACATGATCATCAAATAGTCGATTTATTTGCAGCAAATAATCTTTGTAAGACAGAGGCTCATGTCGAGTTGTCAGTTCTTTTCGCGGCAAACTTAACCAAGTGTGATAATAAGCTTGTAAGTCGAGGCACTCACCCATTAATTCACGCGAACTGAATATAGACCTAATCTTGATGTCTTTAGCAAACGAGCTCAAAATTCTTCGCTTCTTATTAGCCAAAGCTTGATCAGAGCTGTACATCTGAAATTTTTCAAGTCCTTCTTGCTCGAGATTGTTAGGACTGATACCCAGATTGATGATGTGTTCATGTTTTTCATGTATTCGTCTGTAGTAATCATCAAAAATACCTAAATCAGATATATCATTGCCCTCATCCAACAGTATTGTCAACTTTTGAGCCTGTTTTCGGAAGTGATTTAAAAACAGCTTGACCTCATGCTTTTGTAAGAGGGTTTGAGCGTAATGTCTCTTTCCATTAAGGAGATTATTTGAGGAAGCTAAACCTATTGGGTTATATATCTCCGAGTTATAGTCTATGCGCGTAGTTATGCTGGCCTCAATGCGGTCAAACTCTTCTAGTATGAATCTTTTCTCTTCTAACGACATATAAAAGTTTGAGGTATCAAAAGATTTTTTAGCTGCCGCAAATTATGGTAATTTATTTAATCATCAATGGTCACAGCGTGAGTACCAGTTGCATATTTAAACAATTTTTGCTAACTCCACTAGTGTTCTTTTTGCACAAAATGCAACACCTACCACAATCACCGCATTTCACGATCTCATATCAAATGAATTACCTCAAGCTTTAGGGCCATGGAATTTTGAGCTGAAAATCTTCCTGAATAACAAATACTCACGACCGGTAAATTTCGAATCAAGTCAAATAGCGAACAGATACCTATACACACTTCAACTTTCCTACTACAATAATCAAATGATCAGCATTATAAATAATTCAAAATCGGTTATCTCCAGAATCCCAAACACCCACCAATTAACTAATCGCTCAGATACTGCAGAGTGTTTGTTACTGGATCATATAAAAAACGGTTGCTGCAGCAATATAGGAGCTAAAGCTGAAAATTTTGAACAGCTCGTTACCAGTAAGTTGGCTAGTCTTTGGACTGTTAAACAGACAATAAAAGGTGAAGGGGGTTACGGCTACATAATCACCATTCCAAGTCTTGGTGAGGGAACTCAGAATGAGAAGTTCAAGCTGAGGACTAGCAACTGTTTTTTACACGGTTCGTTTAAAGGATTTTTGATTGAAATTGAACATCTTGATGATGAAATCTTTCAGGATGGGCCTGGAGAGCGCAACAATTTGATCATGAAGTTCACCACTAGCATAAACAAGATTAAAAGTCTGATAGAGTTGTATAAGTTTCCGGAGGGAAACTTGTGTTTTAATGTTTTGAATGAAACCAAGTTAGACTATATGAGTGATTTGTGCCAGCAATATTGCGATGCCTTGCAATTCTGATAAATGCGATATCAATGAGCTATATAAACATGGTTTATACAGGATTTTTGAGCAATAGATCTTTTTCGCGCTCGATTCTTATTTTGACGGCCATTTTGCTTTGCTGGTACATCAGAGTTCTTTCTTCGTTGGTGAAGTATGTTTCACAAGAAGAACCTAGCATTGCATTATTTGACTCGTATAAATCGTCACTGCTAGATTCGGAGTCCCCAGAGGAAACTAAAGTTTCTGAAGAGTCCGAATCATGTGATATCTCGGTGAATTTGCTGTCAAGTTTCATGATGTACATTGAAGGTTTTGCACGCAGGGCTTTATTCTTCGTGCCTTTCAAGGAATCAGATGGATACACGTTGGCCATCGAAACTTGAGGGTTGCATTTTTTGGATTTGTTGCAAATGGTGACATTGGCGCTCATGGGGATGCCACGTTTTTCCTTCGCTTTCAACGTGGCTTTGTATATTCTTTCAACTTGAATGTGAAATGCTAATTTCTGAACATATAATCTGATGATTTTGCTTCTATCATCCTTGGTTAGCACACCAGAAGGACTGGCTGTTTTTTGATTGGTAATGATCTTCTTCGCAATATCAGCCCTTACATTTTCAGAAATTTTGTGCTCTCGGTATATTCCTGATTTATTGGTCAAAACATCAACATATTCCTCTACGGGAGCCTCGGGTCTCAAAATAGTAAAATTGTATCCCAGCATTCCAAACTTTGGCAGTGTTGTGAACTCTTTAGGCTTATCACTGAGTATTAGATACGAGCGGAATTTGTTTTTGGTGTAATCTATTAATATTCTGTAAGGATCACCAAGAAGTGTCCGCTCAAAGAGATCAATGTCATAAACTACGTCAAGTTTTTCGTTCAATATAACATGGGATTGTAATATTGTGTTGCTCCCATCTATCCAATCAAGCTCTGCGGGTGAATGCGAAGTTTTCAAAAAGGGTGTAAGATTGTAGATCTGGAATCTTTCAAACATATACAGCAAGGACTTTATTTGGAGATCAACCGAATCCTCATTTTCGCCACTTTCATATCTTGGAATGTTAACAGCAGATTCGCCTTTGAACCAGAAAAACTTCCACATGGTAATGTTTCGGTTACTTGTGACAGCTGAAGACAACAGTTTTGGAATAATTTCTGTTTGTTGATTGAAGAACTTAGATAATATACAATTCCCAATAAGGAAAATTATCAATAACAGACAGTTTCAGCTCCACTCCAAATAAATTTGGGTACCGTTAATTACGTGTCGGTTTGTTTTTTCTTGATTATAGTGCATTAGTTACTTAGAGTCCGCAATTAGGAAACAGGAATCAAGCTTCCTGGATAATAGTTAAGCTGAATTTCAATCCCGGCGGCAAATACCAAATAATTGTCCCATTCGCACCTATTTTTACTGCTAGAGGGTGGAATATATAATCACAGCTAACAAATACGTTAGGGTGATGTTGTTTCACGCTAAACCGATGCACTGTATCAATAAGCTTAAAATGTAGAAACAGAGTAAAATAGAGGTGATTATGCCAAAATTACATAATATACCTAAATGTAACTCTTTGCTAGTTTGTGGGGTTAGCTAGTGTAGAGATGTATAAGCAGGTTTAATTGTCACTAATGAGCGTGGTACTATCAATGCTGAGCACAAAGCTGTAGATAGGGTTGCATAAGGAGGTATGCTTGCTTCTCAATTGGTACCAACTGTGGATAATCTATTTAAATACCAAAGGTTTTGATACCCCCCATACTTCATATAATTTAGAAATTTTCGATAGATTTCCAAAAGCAATAATCGTAAAAAACTGATACTTCCTAATTGTTTGCGTTCTTGAACACCGCTCTGGAAACACAAATTAGAAAGTACAATCGGATTTCATGGTTAAGGGAAATGTCTTGGTGGTTTCCAATCGGATACCTGTCACCATCAAAAAAACTGAAATTGGTGAAACAGGAAAAGCTCACTACGACTACACGATGTCGTCAGGTGGCTTGGTTACCGCATTACAGGGTTTAAAGAATCCATTCCAATGGTATGGTTGGCCAGGACTATCAGTCAATGATGAAACTGGAAGGGAGATTGTTGAATCTGATCTCAAAGATAAATTCAACTGCTTTCCAATATGGCTCAGTGATGAAATTGCGGATTTGCATTATAACGGCTTTAGCAACTCAATTCTTTGGCCATTATTTCACTATCATCCTGGAGAGATGAATTTTGATGAGGTGGCATGGGCTGCTTACCTGGAGGCTAATAAGTTGTTTTGCGATACGATGATAGATAAGATAAAAGAGGGGGACTTGGTTTGGGTTCATGATTATCATTTGATGCTTCTTCCCTCAATGCTCAGGGATAAGCTGGTTAAAAAAGGAATAAGTGATGTTAAAATAGGCTTTTTCTTGCACACACCTTTTCCTTCAAGTGAAATTTACAGAATTTTACCCGTCAGAAAAGAGATATTAGAAGGAATCTTGAGTTGTGATCTTATAGGGTTTCATACATATGATTATGTGCGACATTTCCTGAGCTCGGTTGAAAGAATACTAAAACTTCCTACTAGTCCTCAGGGTGTCATCTACAACAACAGACAAGTAACTGTTGGTGCATATCCTATTGGTATTGATGTTGACAAATTCTTAAACGGGCTGCAAATACCGGAAGTTGTGACCAGAATCAAACAATTGGAGACACGATTTGGCAAAGATTGTAAACTCATTGTTGGTGTCGATAGGTTAGATTACATCAAGGGTGTTCCTCAAAAGCTACATGCATTTGAGATTTTCCTTGAGAGACATCCTGAGTGGATTGGTAAGGTGGTTCTTATCCAAGTGGCTGTTCCTTCTAGGGGTGATGTGGAAGAATACCAGTCATTGAGAGCTGCAGTTAATGAGCTAGTTGGAAGAATAAATGGCAGGTTTGGTACAGTCGAATTTGTGCCAATCCATTTCCTGCATAAAAGTGTCAGTTTTCAGGAGCTTATATCCGTCTATGCTTCCAGTGATGTTTGTGTGGTTTCTTCGACTAGGGACGGTATGAATTTAGTCAGTTACGAATACATTGCCTGCCAACAGCTTCGAAAGGGCTCCCTTGTTTTGAGTGAGTTTGCTGGAGCCGCACAGTCTTTGAACGGTGCGTTGGTTGTGAATCCTTGGAACACAGATGAACTGAGTGAAGCTATTTACGAGGGACTAACTATGAGTGAGGAAAAAAGGAGGGGCAATTTCAACAAGATGTTCAAGTATATCGACAAATTCACGGCTAGCTACTGGGGAGAGAACTTTGTCAAGGAACTTACAAAGGTTTGATTTTGCCCAAGGATGCGTAAGGGCTAAATAAGGATAGTTGTCAAAATAAAATTAAATAAAGGAAGGAGGATATATATAAAATTATGATTTTGTTGGGTTGTAAAAAATTAAACGATAACAAGATACGCAATTTCTCAATTTAAATTAGTGATCAGTGTTGCGGTTCCGAATTTGTTTTCTTGAAACTGGGATTCTTACCTGTAAAATGGGGCAGTTGTTATCACAACCAATCACAGAGAAAAATATCACTCTGGTGCAGCATGATCACATCTCACACTCAATTGGCGAAATGCAAGGGTATCGATTGACAATGGAAGATGCCTTTTGTGACTTTAACGGGAGCATAGCATTAAGGAAGGATGGATCAGTATTCATTGAAAAAACGGATGTTGTTTCCAATGACACTGAAAGTCTAAGAATTAATATATATGGAGTTTTTGACGGTCACGGCGGGTCAGGGGCTTCAAAGTACATCAGTGAGACTTTACCCAATGTTCTTGAACAGGAGATAGTCTCTGTGGTTCATAGCTTGTCCCTCGAATCTAGAAGGAAATTATTGAAATGTGAAGATGTTTTAGAACTTATTGATTTTCCTCGACTTCTCAGGTCATGCTTTCTG